>JAOEHY010037957.1:37214-63112 GCA_025447955.1 Psilopsiagon aurifrons
ACGCTCTCCGGCGGCGGCGCAGCAACAGCAGCTGCCGACGGCCCCGCCCAGCACCACGTGACCACGCCAACCCCTCGGCGGCGCGGGAGGCGGCGCCTAGAGCTCCCCCCCCCGTGCGCGTGCGCGGGGACGCGGCCGGGCCGGGGCGCCTCAGGGTGGCGGGGACGGCGGTGTTGCGGAGCCCGCTGCATGGCGTGCGGCGGTCTGCCCAGGTGCTGAGATACTCGGAAGCGGGGCAGCGCCTCCTGTTAGCTTTATGTGCACTGCAGCCAAGGGGGCGGTGTTGCGGTGGTACAAATTGGTGAAGATAGGGGTGCCTAAGGGTGGAGGGCAAGCTGCTTTCTGAGTAACATGCTCTGTGAATACGTTCTGGTAAAATACCGCCTCCAGGTGATGAAAGAACCTTTTACCACCTTACTTGGAAGGCTTTGAATTGTGTTTATTGTAGTAACATCTGTGAAATACAGCTTACTGGTGCTACTTTCCATTAACATGCATAATTATATTCCTTTTGGAAACGTTTTAGGGCACATGCATAAGAATAACTAGTTCTGTAAGTTGAATTGCTGATTAAATGTAATTAGAGGAACACATCAGTTTCGCTTGTGTGGAATGCTAGTCACTGATGCTGTTTAGTATTCCTCAAATTTGATATAGGTATCTAGAGTGTGAACTTTGTTACTAATATGCAGTAGGGAACACAGAGAAAATTATAAATGCCTAAAATTATAGGTTATGGTAGAAATACTGGCAAGCTGATGATGCAAATATGCGACTAAAAATGAATCATACAAAATCCATAGCAGAAGCTACATGTAAAAGGCCCTATTTTGCCATCATTTATGTGGCACTTAGGTTTCATAGAACACCTTGGCAATTCATACAAGTATGTCATAGAATTTATTAGAAAATTGTATTCTGCTCTTCCAAAACCAGCACACAGCTCAGCAGACTGGCCGGCATGAAAGGGTCTGAATTCCTAGAAACAGGGTGGAGATCAAGCTAAAGGAGCAGACTTTGCCAAAGAAAGCAACTTCAGCATAGTATTCTCTTCCAAGAACTAACAGAAGCCAAAAAAGGAGGGCAGGATCAGTGTGTGCCACCATTTAGACACATTATCTCAAGCTCCTTAGTTTTGGCACATTCTGATCTGTTACCTCAGTGCTAATCCTTATAATTCCTAGAAATCACAAGATGTGGGAGTTACAAATGTGTAGGCTTACAGATTCTCTATCATACACCAGGTTTTCTACAATTGGCACCATTTTCTCTAGTAGCATACTCCATTTTCATGCAGTCATAATTCCAGTCCATAATTCCTAAAGATGCCATATTTATTGCCTGAGTGCAGGTCTAGATCTTATTACCGGATATACAAGTCCTGAGATTGTGGTTCTCTTCTGGGACCTAGAAGATCTGGATTTTATTCCTAGTTCACAGCCTAGGCAATCATTTGTTAACATTCCATATTTTCAGGTGTTTGCTG
Organism: Psilopsiagon aurifrons; assembly: GCA_025447955.1. Lineage (NCBI taxonomy): Eukaryota > Metazoa > Chordata > Aves > Psittaciformes > Psittacidae > Psilopsiagon > Psilopsiagon aurifrons. Next base: position 38,701 of record JAOEHY010037957.1, read on the forward strand.
GTAATAGCAGGGATAACAGAAGTCACGGGAAGAGTGGTAGTCTAAGTGAATGAGTGTTCAGGTAAGACAATGTCCCTTTCCATTCAGGCAACTATAAACAGTACAGGTTCTGCTTCCTAAGTATGGCATGCCTGATTAGTAAGAGAGTTCAATACTTGGAAAGAAAATAAGGAAGAAATGAACAAAACCATCATTTTCATAACCCTTATACACTTAGCACAGGAGTGATGCATATGGTTACCACTGCTTACACCTTACTGCTAACTATATAATCCATGTAAATATTTATAATACAGCTATTATCAGTGTAAACATACAGCTTAGTCATATGTTGACTCATAATGAAAAAGTGACATTGAGATCTTTTCTTCTCTTAATAGCATAAGGTTTAAGCAGGTTTTAGGAGCCATTGAGCAGGTCTCAGATCACTCATTTTTCTGAGATTTATACTGAGGGTTTTTGACATTAAATAATTGGAAAGGTGCTGCCTGCTATGGAATGCATGGATGCAAATTGAATCCATATCTGAGGGATGTTGTTTTAATTAATGCTGGGAATCTGATACCAGCATATTTGAAACACTGTTTATGTTAATCTTGAAGGAACTAGTTATGACTAGCCTACAAACGTGAGAATGTCAAAGCATGGTTATAGTAAAGGAACTGAACTGAGAGAAGCAGTAACCTGGAATTTGATACATAGAACATTATAAGTCTGTCATAAAATTAACAAAGTACAGATGATTAAAGGAGTAGTTTAAACATGTTATTAGCTTATACGCAGCTATTGTACCACTGCTGCCATTCCAGTTCTGAAAATGACACAATGCTTTGGAAACTTTGGAGGCAAGCCCTTCTGAGAAATACATACAGAAGCAAGATCTGATAGCAAATGTTTTGCATGGATTCGGGGCTTACTCTTTTGGAGTTTTTGATCTGACGTTAACTTTGTATTTGTTATGTAGCCCACCCATACTAATTTTTTCCTTAGTTACTGTTGCGCTTTTTCCAGTTCAACATCACCAACACTATAATTTTATAATACAACATGGAAAAATGGAGTGAAAAATGTAGATGCTTTCTCTCCAGCTTGTAGAGATAAAAAGGAATATATCCTGGAGGTTCTTATGTATTTGTGTAGTCTGCCAGAAGGAATAGAATAAATGTCTAGTGGAAAATGAAAGACGGCATTGGTTTGAGCATCAGCTGGAAGAAACAGACTAAAATCGAAAAGTTTTCAAAACACAGACAATAGGGTGTTTGATCATCTAGTCACCACCTGCTAATCCAGATACTTCCACATTGTGTTGAGAGACTTCAGTCAAACCAAAGCATTTTCATACTCAAAAGCTTAAGCTGTTGTATGTGACCAGAAGTGAAGAGAGTAGACCAAAAAGCAAGGTTAAGGAAATGAATGTGTAGAAGTATGCCAACAAGATGGTACCAGACAATCCTTCTACATGGCTAAAGAGCTTTCTAAAAAAAGGTATCAGAATCAAAGAAAGTATAATAAGAGGTCACAGGTGAAAACAAAATATAACATAAAAAGTTATTGATTATGGAATAACAAGAAGGCTTGACCACAAGAATGTTAATCATTACTAAAACAGTCTAAAAGTTGTTAACCATAATAACGCTATAGATAGAAAACATTATGTGGAATACAATTCTTTTTTCAGTGACAATACAATTTACATCTCATCATTCACAGTTTATGTAAAACATGAAGTTAAAAGTATGTTCTGTTGCTGACATGGAATTTTTGCTAATACTGTAGCTGTGAAAATGTTGTGATTATTTCCCATTTCCATAAAGCACTCATAACAGTGTTTTCCTTTATGGAAACATGGGATTTGATCCAATTTTTAATGAAGTTTCAACTGCTTTATCACAAGGATGTATCAGTAATCTGGTGACATCTTTATGTGCTCCATTGGCCTGCAGGATGCCAGGAAAGTGGAAGAAATGTTCTCCCCCAAGGAGATGAACATTGATCTATAGTACTCCCAGGTTGCCAGCTCTCAAAGTAGAGCTGAACCTGAGGCAATACTGGATGGCTTTATCTGGCACTCCATATAAAGAAGGATTTGTAAAAGATAGTAAAAGAATTTCTCTAGAAATTACATTAAGACCCTTTTTTGGAAGTCTTTCTCTGTATTTTCTCATAAATAAAGGGTAGAATCCAGGTTCTGCATGTTATTGCCTTTGTGTGCTAACAGTGGTTCTGAAACTTACATGCTTCCTACCCTAACACATGTCCCCTGCAGAGAGATTGAGAGGCAGGGGTGGAAAAAGCTGTTGGAAGAGAAAGATACCAGTGAAAGTGGTCCTAACATTTCACTTCATGATTCAGTCTTTTTGTTTTTGTACAATAAAAGAAGCCGTATTTCCCTTGGAAGTTTAAATCCCAGAAGCAGTGAGGAAGCATAGTATGTCATAATATTGAAATTGGAATTGATTAGTCGGTTTTGGGTTTTGTTGTTTTTAACTTAATGGAGTTTCTGAAGCTGTCTTTAACATCCTATGTTTTACTTAATAAAACTAAGCCCAACAACCGCATCTCTCCTGGCTCAGAGTGCATTGATAGACCTTAATTGCCCTAACCAGCCTCACCTGGGCTCCCCACCCACACCTCTGCCTGTGGGCCCAGAAGCCCCATTTAAGGTCAGGCCCAGAACTTTGTTTTCTTCCTATATAGGCCATTAGCAGCATTGATCTTGAACTCTGTCATTGCCTTGTTCTGGCTATATGGCCTGCTGAGCTGATCCTGTGCTGATCCTGATCTCCTAGACTTGCCTCCAGCCTGCCTTACTACTGTGGGCTGCCTGTGATTTGGGCTCTTTGTTGAACCTAGCTACGAGTCCTGGGCCTTCTCTATCCCTTGCTTGGGTACCTTGGGGCTGGGTACCCTTCACATACGTTGTCCCAGAGAAGGAAAGAAGCAATTATGATATTCAAGGCAGTAAATCTGGAAGGGGCAATTCAAAGCTGGTAAGCTCTATCACAGATGTATTATTATTCTTATTGGTTCTGTTTTTAAAGCATTCAGTAGTAATTACAAAGCTGCAGAAAGAAGTAAATTAAGTGCAGATTAAACTAGCTTTTGAAGCATTTAAGCATCTTAAGCATAGAAAATAATGCATGAATTTTAATGAAATTAAGTAAAAAGACTGAACATCACCAAATCTGGGAGCTTGTATTTTGTAGCTGGGTGTTGCTCATGGTCAGCTTAGGAGAAATTTCACTCAAACCTGGCAACACACAGCTTTCTGGCAAATATATTTAATCTGATCAGCTAGTATAGATGGAAAAAGGAGACAAGCTTTCAGGTACACAATGATTTATTTATTTAGATCTGAAATAGAAGCAGTGCACTTACCAGTTTAATAAAAATTGAGGGCCTTTTTAATTTGTTACCTTTAGAGCATACTGGAAGTAGCAGCTGACTGGAAATAACTGCTCAGCCTGCTGGGGGTGATACTTTCTCTTGTGTATGTGTAGGAAATAAGTATCAGTCTTTAGCTTAGTTTCAAATGCCAAGTCTCATCCCTGTTTTTATGGTAGTGTTCCTGTAGCTGTACTGGTTTCCTCAGGACAAAGGCAGAAGTGTGTTGACAGACATAGTACTGCTTGTTGGTGTCACCAACAAATGCAGATGAAAGCCTTCCTTCAGACTTGGGAGAGTAGTGGGAGGTGCTTCCTTGTTATACTTCTGTGACTGCCTCTTGCAACACACAATGCTAAGGCCATGAAATGGTCTGCCGTGGTGCAGACAGCTGCAACAGGTTGATGTCCTACCACTCTGGTTTATTTTCTGCTCTGCTGAAGATGATTGCCTGTCAGTCCTCTGCTGATAGCGATTTCTAATCTTCTTAAAACAAAATCATAAGTTGCTCGGGATCAGATAGGGGCTGTCTCCAGGGGTTGGGTGTGGCTGGAGCAGGCAAGATTCACATCATCCTCTGCATGTGCTGAGAGGAGACAGTTTAGCTCCCAGCTGAGACAAGTAATAAAGCCCCTGGCTGTCCTGTCCCCCGAAAGCTATCTCCTCAGCAGGGAATCTCACACTTCAAAGGCCACCTCTGGAGCAAAGCAAAAGTTGAGGCAGAAGGCTTTCAATTGGCATAGAATGCAGACCAACAAGGGTATAAAGACAGTGCTTAGCCATGTGCATGGGTGTTTATGCAAACTTTCTAGGACTTGTTCAGGTTTCTGGGGATCTTCCAGCATTCTAGGTAGAAGGGCAAGTTTTTCAGCCATTAGTGAGACAAGCCCTCTTAATTCACAGAGTCAAAGAATTCCCATGGGGATTGCCCTGGGGACCTCTTACTCCTCTCTTAAAAGCTTGTGAGAGTCTATTTGTAGTTTTTTCTTTCAGCAGCTGAATAATATATATTTCTGCTACCTGACACATTTGGTTTTATTATTCATTCTGTGTTTTAATTTTGATCTGCGTCCAATGTGTTTGAGAAATATATTTTTTAATTACTTTCCTTGTTCTCTTTACTGGCTCTTCATCTGTAAAATAATGGTCTCTGGCAGCTTTTGGCATTGCAGATTACCTAGATCAGTTGCAACAAGGTGACTCAGCGTTCTGTACAGCCGCTTGTGAAGATTTCGGACAGGCCTTGCTTGATTAATAGTCATTGGCCTATTCTTGAGATAAATACATGCTGGATTTTGCCCAAGGGCTATAGAGTGGGCACTCCAGGGAATTTAGTGGGAGAAATCTGTACTTGAAATGACTTTTCTTTCAAATCTGTTTATTTAATGATTGCTTGCTTGAAGGTAATACCACTGATAAGGAGGAAAAGCCAGTAAAAAATGTAAAGAGAAGTACATTCATTAGATATTTTTTTTATCCTGTTTGAATATAAAAGCCAATTCTCAAAGGAAAGATTATATGGCAGGCCCTATAGTGGGCCAAGTTCCTGCGGTAGGTGGAAGCTCACAAGATGTTAGCTTGTGTCTGCATGGTGCTTTTCAGCCATGACATTTGTGATATATTTGTGGGCCTTGGCAGTGAGCAGTAGTCCCCCTCTTGCCCCTGCCAGAGCTGCTTCCCGCAGTGACAACTAGCATATCCATGTTGATATTTATCACCGGCAACGTATGAGCATGTTTTAGTTGGTTTCCTGGAAAACTAGTATGTCAGTTTTACCTGCGTGCTGGCCTCCCCCAGTAACTTCTGAATCAGTTCCCCAGTTTCAGTCTTATCTGACAAGCAGTGTGGGTTGCTCATGGGCTGCAGCTCCACCACTTCCTGAAGCTGCCACTCGTAGTCAGTCTCTCTGTTGAGGTAAGCTTCTGTATGCCATGTCATGGCAATGGCCAATGATGCACATGCAAATCCTGGAGACATTGCAGAAGATACTAGTTTGTCTATGTCATGGGTTCAGGCTAGTCCATCACTTTTTTTTTTAGCCATGCCCTCTCGGCAGCTGAGGGGCTGAACACTGGTGTATTTGTGAATAAGATCACACAGTTTTACCTGCCCATTCCAAATAGTGGTTCTTTTCCAAGCAGCTGGTCAAACAGAGGTGGGTGGGAGACTTTAGAGAGACTTGAAACCATTGGGTTGGAAATGGGAAGCAGTGAGGGAAAGGGGTGAACAAGCAGTATGTAGGGAACATGCCATGGAGCTGTCAGTATTGTGATTGAACCTGATATTCAGAACAGACAAATGAGGGTTATTTTTCAGCTATTCATGACTTCTACATTTATTTAAGAAGTTGGGCACCTGTTTTGATGCATCACTGGGGGAGGGGTGTTGAAATAACTTAGCAAAAGATCTACCAAGTGTATAATCTATGCAGTATTTGAGTGCTTCTGTTTGTGTATCAGAGAAGTGTTTCTCTGAAGGAATCATATGTGATTCTGCAAATCCCAGGTTCATTTGCAGAAGGAGAAGAATAAGTGGATGTATGCACAGAAAAGTCAATATACTGAAATGAAGAAAGCAACAGAAGACAAAACACAGTATGTGTGTTTTTAGAGGATCTGTCAATCTAAAGTAATAACAAATAAGTAAACAGAACCCTTTTAATTTGTTCAAGTTAATCCTTTTCAGGGCTGAATTTACTAAAGCATATCCCTATGAAATAACCTTCATTAGATAAATCAGTGTGCTGATGGATTACTGAATTTGCAGCCAAAAAACTGCACCACAATAGGTGTGAAGTTTCCTGATCATCTAATAAATTGATAACTTTGAAGCCTAGTTGTGACAATTTAAATGTCATCACTATTAAACAAGTTGCCAAAATGCAAACAACCATCCTAAGTCATTAAAATGTAATTATAAAGGACAGCTGGGTCTACTATCAATCTGGGCTGTGGGGACTCATAATGGGGAAAAATATGAAACTTTCACACAAACAGAATGAGACTGCTGTATGTGCCAACAAGAGCTTGCATGGGAAGCAAGGGAAAAATGCATTTTGTATGTACAGTTACTGATGCTTATAGAAGGCTTGTGTATGGAGCTGGACATGGGAGTTGGTGACAGCGTGACATCCAGCAGATGTCTTCATCTTTTTTCTGCTGTATATGAAAAAGTCCTTTTGCTTATTAACAGGATAGGCTTTGCTAATGAGAGGCAGGTAGACTGGGTGGTGGTTACAGTCTAGCAGAAATTACTATGAAGTGGGACTACATTTGCTCTATTGTGGAATGGCAGCACAGGTGGTGTAATCCCTGTTTTGAGAACCAGGTGGACTTCAAATGATAATTAAGATTTGCTTTTTGGTTGAGAGTAATAAAGAGAAGACAGGCTAAAAGGCTTTGCAGGCATGGACTTGATGTGTTTATGAAAGCTGTGTTTTGTCATGTTGATAATTAAGTTATTGAACTTTCTGTTTATTATTTGAATGTTAATTGTTTGATACTTTGAAATTGCCATGAAATGGGCAAGTTCAGCCACTGCTCAGGACTTGCAGCTTGAAGAGCTTGTATAGCTCTAAATTCATATTGGTTTCAGCTACATCCCAGCAGGTTCTGTCTGTTGTTCAGCAGTGCAGTAAGTAGTTTGTTAGATTTACTGCTGATACTTACAGTGGAAATCATGGAACAAGCTAGAACTGTGATACTGCTTCATTAAAATAGTAACACCAAAAGCTCCCACAGTCTTCTGGTGTATTATTTATATGTACTATAGAACTACGACAGCTGCTAGCTTCACAGTTAAGCTCCATTTTCCTTAAATGTGGCAGGAGGGATGAAATAAGTGGGAATTGTTGGTAATTGGTAAAATTCTAAGAGAAATACCTTTTATGTTATGTATCTTGATGCACATAACAACTCAAGTATTAGATAGCTACTTTTTTGAGGCTTTTAAAAATATAGATTTTAAAAATATGTATGAGTGCTAACATATTGTTTGAAAGGTTTTCTCCTTGTACATCAGCCTATAGCACATCATACTCAAAAAAGTATGTTGCAAGCAATTCCCAGATAAGTTGTAAGTGGTCAGTATTCCTGAAATATTTAGATGTCAGTTTTTCCATATATAATTTTCTACTATGGAGTAAATTCTTGTGGTGCCTTGGGGCATTCATTGTGCTGAAGAACTTGTTCCTTTATTCTCACTGGAAGTGTGATATTGCATATGGATGTTCACAAATCATTAATTTCCTTCCTTTTGTATTCTTGGACATGATATAACAACTGGGTGTACTGGTGTAATTATCTACCTTTCACTTTTGTAAATTGTAATTTTTGTTTGTTTTGTAATGAGAATTGGTTGGTATGGAGCTTAGAAAAACATTTAAGATTATGAACTGTTTCTAATGAATGGACTGTTTTCTGATGCAAATGGAAAGCCAAGTTGAGAGTGAGCTTTATTTCTTTTATGAAGAAGGATACAGCTTTTCAACAGATTTTGTCCTTATTATTTTGGCAGATTTGGGCTGCCCTCCTCAAAAGCATAAACAAGCCTCAGCCTATTAACAATGGAAATGGGGTACTCACCTGCCAAATACAGGGAAATGAATAAATGGAAGAACAATAAAAGTCAGTAAAGTAGGAAATCTCATGCAGTGTGAATGATTTCCTTTACAGCGAAAGCAAAATTTTCTGCTGTTTGTTTCACACAGCTACACTAAGGGAGAATATGTTGTCAAAAATGCTGTTAGGAAAAGCATGACAATTCCAAAGATCACACTGGCTAATGGGTGGAATGGTTATTTTGAAAAAAAACATAAGTTTCCTGTAATTTGCATTCATATTCTCCCAATATGAGATGGCAATTTACTGCAGGTTTAGGAAATTAAACTAAAATGTTAGTTTTCCAGGTGCACTGAAGAGGCTTTGAAATTAACTTAGCAAAGGTGAAGCTCCATGGTACTTCTCACTGCACAGTAAGAGTCAGCAAGCTGACATTGTAAAATATCCTTAGTCAGTTAGAAAGTCTTCAGGGGATAAAGACAAGGAAAGGTTAGCAGCTGACATCAAATCAGAAGCCAGATGTGCTGACCCTTAATCATAGGCTTTTGCAGGCTTTTTTGGACTGCAATTCAGCATAACATTATTGAATTCACCTTTAGATTAAGCTGGTTTGCTTTGACACATACAAACCCATATGCAAGTTAATGGCTGTGTCACCCACTTCATTATGCAAGCTTTGATAACAGATCAGCGAGGTGACCTCTGCAAGCACTTCTTTTCAAGGTCCTTAACCATTTGCATTTTCAATGAATGGGAAGTGTCACTCCCCATTTAGGTCATGTTGAATCATTAGTTTTGCATACACAAATTGAAACTGGGAATATTAATATGTGACATGTTTCCTTTTTTTCTTGCAACATAATTTAGAGCTATTTAATTCAGTAGTATGTTGTGATGAAAGTCATCTGCTCATTTACTGGTGCAAAATCTTTGCTTTGCAGAGAAAACAGAGACAGTAGTTCCCAGAAAAAGCGTAGGTATTAGTGGACTGAAATTAAGCATGGTCAGAAATTTCTGGAGGATTAAAATAACTTAGAAAAAAGAAAATATGTTTTCATAAAGGTTTGAAGATGATGAAGTTAAGATAGTGTTATGCAAACCCCGTTTTTTATTGCTTATATATGATTCTGCAGTCTCTGTTTGATAGGTCATTACACAGAGATTTTTTGCAGCAGAACTGAAGTGAAAGAAGACTTTATATGGTGTGATTTCTACTAGTTTAACAAATAGGTTTTGGTTGTTAATGTAAGCTTATGTTGTGTGATCTTTATTCAGAGGATATACTTTCGACTTGTTCACTTCCACAGTGCTTACTCAACAAACCACATAGTAATTGGTAGTATTAAGGTCAATGGCAACAAATCCGTCTCACATTCTGCACTAAAGAAGGCATATACTGAATATTGCTCCAGTGTAGAATCAAGCTCATTGCTGATCCCACTGAAATTATCTTTCATGCAGCTTTTGGGAAGGAGTTAGTCAGGATCTGACCAGTGGGTGTATCACCTTTGCAGTCTTTGTTGTGCATGGTCCAATTCACATACTGAATAAGGCAGGTATGCAAAAGAGATTACTTGTTTCTTAGATTTAATAATATCTGACCCTCTTCCTGGTGAGGTGACTTCAGTGGGGACTGTGAGCTTCTGCAGTGAAATACCTTGATTCTGTTCATAATGACCTGGAAACCCACATAAGATGTTCTAATCACTGCTGTTAGCATCATATCTTGGTTGTCAGATACTGAATCCACAGAACTCAATGGTCTGATCTCTCCTGTTCACAAGGCAAGGGAAGTCATGTGTATGGGTCAGGCTTTTCCCATCTCTGTTTTAGAGTCTATTTCCTGTATTTCTTAACTCCTATTTCACTCACTTATGTGTTCTATCCTTTGTTCCTAGTAACTTGCTGTGGGAGAGCATACTTAAGTTAACACTTGCATGTGGTTCTTCTAATCTCATCTAGATGAGGAGCTGCAAGTCAGCAGGTTTTGGTGGTTTTGTCATCTGCTCACAGAAGTTTTGTCTGGGAAGCTGGTCACTTAATTTCTGAGGAATACAGTTATCAAGGAAGGACTGTCATCACAGATTTAAAAATGTCTTGGCTATACAAGGCTGCTTCCACAGAGTAAGCTGCAGTTTTTCAGCTCCCCTGACAGGTCTCTACTTAGTGAAGGCTTTGGACTTCTAAACAAATATATTTCACTCGCTTGCAAATCCTAAGACTTCGAAGCATGTATCTGATTCATCTAGGCATGCTTGCTTTTTAAGGTTTGATATGCATAAGTCATAGATCAAAAATACAGCACTTAAAACTATGGGGTAGGTATCCATGTTGTATTGATAATCTGTTGGGGCTCTGTGTGAATCTCCAATTGGGTGTTAGAGGTAGACATTGCAATGCAATTAATCAGATATAATCCTCATAAAGAGGACACCTGTAATCTAACTGATGGGTTTATTTGCATTCTGAAGTTATTGATGTCAGTATCAGTCACAAGATTCAGCTGAGGAGGAGGGCATTACTGATACCTTTTCATACCTAGGTTCTTAGAGTTCTCCCTGGTAGTAAGAAAAGAGGTAGTGAGGGTAATCTGCACCAAAAACCAGACCACCAAGGCTGTGGTTGGTTGGTGATGATGTACTGTGGTGTGTCATGTACGTAGGACCTTGGTTCGCATCTTTAGTGTTTAGGACACTAATGCTGTTTACCAAGCTGGACCTATGTTTTTACTTTACATGAAGTTTGTTACAGCACTTAGTGTGACAGAAGAAACTGGATATTCTACAGTAGCTTAATTAAAATGAAGACATTTGAAGTTAGTTAAATACGAAAGTGTTTCATTATGAGAATTAATTCCTCTGGGATGTTATTTTTTTTAATTACTTTTCCTAACTACATGGACAGCTTTGGACTGGAGGTTAAGAACAAAAGCTGGATGCTTTTGCTGAAATTCTTCATGCAGAAATAATTACTTAGGGCAATATTGTAACTTATCTTTCAGTTCCAGACTTGACAATCCTTTCAAATGATTAGGCAAAAGCAGACCTCACAATTTCTTTTATTTTCAGGTGTTCTGCAGACCCAGGAAGATGTTATTTATAATCTGTTCATGTATTTAAGTTAATCTTTGTTATTGTGTGGTGAGAAACATCTGTTTTGAACAACAGAAGCTGAGATTATTAATCACTATTCTATAGGAAAGTATTAATTCAGTAATAAACTGCATAGCTGTAGATTCATTCAATAGCTGGAGCTTTACTGATAGCATGGATAAATTGAGGGTTTCATTGAATTGAGATGTGAGTCTTGCATCTGTCATCACAGCTAAATAATTTTTAAAGGCTTAAAAAGCCCAAGAGGTATCCTGTCCCTGTGTGAAATTCATAATTCATTTGTTCCTATCTCCTGGGTGCTATTTTTAGATATATAGCAGAAGAAACAGACAGATTAGTAACAATGTTATGTTTATAGTTTAATCCTATGAAAGGGGGAAGAAGTAAGGCAGTTGTAGTAATCTTCAGAAATTAGATTAAATTTAGTAGCACATTTGGATTTTCCTTTTGGTAAAATTTTCAAATTGGAAAACTGTGATCCTTAAAAATTTCTGTCTGTGAAAGCAAACAGAGGAACTGCAAATGGACACAAAAGGGGTGTCTGGAAGCAGCCTCTGTGAATGCTGCCAATCACAACAAGGAAATGATAGGGTGCAAAATAGACTGAATAAAGTCAAATATTTTACTTTGGTATTTTCACCAGATTTGTACTTGTAACATGTCAAAAACAAATGCTGAAGTGTGCAAACTTGGAGAGATCCTGAGTGAGAAAATAAGCTATACTGTTCTATAATGATTTGAAATCTGGTCCTTGAACTAAAACCCTGCAAAGAAAAGGAGAGCAAGGATAGGATTCCTGGAGGGAGTAGTCTCATGTAAAACCTGTATAGAATGAGGAAGCCTCAGCTTTGTATTCTGCAACTTAGTCCTTGAGTTTTAGACTTTTAGCTCTGCTTTCTTCAAATTTAAGATGCAAAGATAAGAGCATGGTCCTGACAGTCTGTGCACTGTGCTGAGCAGCGCATCTCCTAATCACACCGTTGTTGCATGAAGGGAAGCCTTGAAAATCAAAAAAACCCAACCTATTTTACTGCTTGCTCCCCTCCACCCACTCCCAACTCCCCATTTTATAATCATCCTGATTTTCCCAGATTTTACAATTGGACTCTGCTGGCTCCTTTCAGTCTACCTGAGTATATCAAATGATAAATTTTGTCTTTATCAGAGAATAAACCAAAAGCAGATGTTCTCCACTTTAAGGCTCTCTTTTCCACAGCTGGTCTTATGTCTTGTATAAAACCAGCTAGTAGATGTACTTTCAATGTAGACACCAGCATGTAAATTTGTATGAGGAGACCATGGAAACAGTGTGCTCATAGACTCTCTGTTCTTGTGGACTGTATGGTAAGGATAGTGTTCTCTGAATCTGTTGGCTACTAATAATCCCCAGTAATGCTTTGTAAAGAATAATCTAATGCCTGTAATAACATAATAGGAGGGGAGAACGTATTTATTTAAATCAACAAAAACATCCTCAAGAATTAATGCATTAAAGTGGTTAGAAAAGCCAGCAGAGAGTAACAGGCATGGAGACCTCCCGTTTGCCAGCAGAGGCTGTTAAATGGTTGAAGCTGTGGTAGCACTGGCTGTGCCAAATAGATGCAACATAATTTTCAGCACTAGAAAAATCACTTGATAGTAATAATTTGTAATATGTTGTATTCATGCATTTAACTTGTTGTATGCATAAATGCTATTATTTAATACTTGTGTGTGTTGCATGTGAATACATAGGAAAAGAAAAAAAGAAATTTACTACTTATTAGGATTACAAATTGCATAGTAGCATAGTAGACCTTATTTTCATGGTCAGTCTTTCTTGCAACACTCTTTCTCTGTTCTCTTTGAAAGGAGTGAGGATTAGGCACCTGGATTTATTTAAAGGTCTGGCTTTCAGACCTTTAAATAAATGTGTCCAAAGTTAACAAAAAAAAATGTTATTTTGTTTTAAGAAAATGGATTTTTCAGATCAATTTTTTAATTTAAATTTATAGGAGCAGTCTGAAAGAGGCGGAAATCCTGCTCTCTTTGCATTACCTGTGTTGTACTGAGTTCAGTATTAGGGCAGCAAGTAGTTTTTTCTAATTTCAGCATCCACACTGAGGAGATCAGATGCTGTTTAGATAACTAGGCTTAATTTTTGAGGAAGGCAACTGCTGTTGACAATAACAGTGGCTAGCCAGATTTTTTTATTTGTAATTGTAGCTGTAGGGTTTGTTAAGATTCAGGTCTTGGGGTGAGTACAGATTCTGGCTGAGAAATGAGGGAGAATGGAGGGAACCTGAAAACTCCTATATAGCAATCCCCCTTTCTCTGAACTGTGTAACTTCAGAGGCTCTGTAAATTGGATATGACATGGTATATGTCTTCTAAAGAGGTATCAGAATTAGAGAGAAATTAAACCCTTATGTGAATATTAGATTTGTAATGTTTGCCTCACAGTTAACGGTCTCTTTTGTACTCAATGAGATTTTCCATAATTCAACTAATACAGATTTTCTAGATAAATATATGTGCATAAATTAGTATTTTCTTTCTATGTATTACACTTCCCTTTCTGCTGGAATATTTTTACTGTAAACAGAAACAGTTTACCTTGGCTGTGGAATTAACAGTAACTTGGATCTCCTCAGTTTACTAATGAAACGGGGTTTGACCTGCTATAGAAGAGAAATATTTTTTTATATAAAAAATCAGCTCAATAATTGTTTTATGGGTAGATCAACACTGCACTTGGATGACAGCTGTTTCCCATCTTATTTTTGATGCTTGGAAAGAAGGATATATTTCTCTGTTATTAAGCTCCCAAAAATCTCAAAAGACAATTTTTGGAAGGAAGTTGCAGTATCTGTTAAATAGTAGTTCTCTACTTGTTAGAAACGAATCATGTAACATCACTGCTTGATTTATCAGTGTACTGCTAAGTCACTTTTAGTTTTGTCAGTGTAACAGCACGGACAGATTTATTTAGGGATAATTGTATATACTGGTTTGGTAAACAGCTTTTAATTGCATACATTCAAGTTGCTTGTTTCGGTCATAAAAACCTGAAAAATTGACCTTTTTTAATGGTGGTCCTGAAGTCATCTCTAATTCAAACCACCTTGGAGGATTGTAGATGAAAAACAAATCCCATTATTTTATCAGTCTTTGTTGAACCTGGTAGATCTTAGAGATGTAATAAACCATCTCTGAGTAGTTCAGTAATTTAATCTATGTACAATTTATAATAATTGGGAAAAAAAGTTAGGTAATTTTGGCCTATAGGGTAAAGCTGCTGGCTGGCTTTCTGGCATCTTTTTGGCATCTCATTTTCTTGCTCAATTCTAAAACATTTGACATATTAAAATGTAACAAGAGAAATAAGGTATGAAGAATGCAGATAACAATTCTTCATATTTAGATTTCTTGCTCATTTTTATTAAAAAATAAATAAATAACCCCCCTGCTATTTCTGTTACTACATGCTCCATAAGAGGGCAGTTTCCATTGACCAGAATCCTATTGATGCGTGTGTTTCTGGAAACATAATCCATATTGTTTGGCATTCCTGAACTTCAAAGCCCCAAAACCCCGTTACTTCACGCCCCATTAGGTATTCTATGCTCTTGATCAGATCAGTATTTCTAGTCTGAGAAATTAGTATTTCTAATCACATTGATCAAGATATTTAAATGCTTAGGGGCAGGCGTCCAGTCCTGACTAGCACCATTTCAGGTGTACAGCATATCTGAGTTGTTTGCACAGGATGCCATCCATGGCCTTTGCAGGACCTTGGTCCTTCTGGAGGAGTAGCTGCAGTAGTTCCTCTCTGCACATTTAGCTGGGTCTAGAAAACACTTCCAGGAATCAGGATCAGCAGGCATTTCTGGCAACATTCTTGTTCATGACCTGTTAATTAAACTTTACCTTATTTAAGCAATAGTAGTTACAATGTTCCAGGTAAGTAGCAGTTATTAACTTCCATTAGACTGAAACCAGTTTTTTCAGTGATGTCTCCCAAAATGGCTGTTCCAATTTGGCAAGTATCATTTAAGTGGTAATTATTGTGGTAACATTTTAAATGCATGCGGTACTTTTCTTTTTATACAGCAAACCTGCTAAGCAGAGCTAGGAGTTGAGAGAAATTAATGGGTTTTGACTAGATTATTTAGACCAGGCTAGAAAAAGAAACACTTGAATAGTGGTAAAAAAGAAAAACCTAGCTTGGGTTATTTTTTCCTGTAGACAGATCTCAAAACATTTGACATTATTTTGTCTAAGATTTCCTAAATTTGCTTTTTGTCTGAGATCAGTCATGAAAATTGAGTCTCGGAAGTAGGAAGAAAATTAAATAATGTGAAAATGGGATTTATATTCCTCCAGTGCCTTCCTTTGCATGATATATGAACTTGCAGCATACTTACTCATTATTTGGCATATATGTATTCAATATTTTTTTTAGTGCATAATACACCACCCCACTACCCCAGGCAAATCCTCCTCCAAATGCAAATAAAGTTTTTTGGCCACTGGGGCAAACTAAAACAGAAAGCACAGTAGCTAACGAGTATGAATGGTCTTATGGTCTTATGCTGTATTTTTGTATTTAAGTACCGCTTTCTGGGGAAAAAAAAAAAAATAATAATATAGAGGTAATGACCTGCACTTGAATCAGCTACAGGTGCAGCTAGAAACCAAGGGAAAATCAGACTTTGGATGACAACTTCTGCCTAAGTGTCACCACACAACTTTTTGATCCCTGATGACCTCCTTATGGGGGCAACGGTTAAAAAATGTTTGGCAGAAATCTGCAAATAAAAACAGGTAACATACTGGTAACAACTCCATCCAGTTAAGGTGATTCCGAGATGAGCCCAGTTCAGACCATTCTGGAAAGGCCATTTATAATGGAAGGTATCGCAAACATACTTTCTGGGGAATTCATCCTAATACGCAAAGGCTTTTTGTGTGAAAAATGTAATGAAAACCAGTGTGTAAATAGTGAGATTATGACACCAGTGCTGCTTGCATCACACACTAGCATGTGGGCATATTCTGGGTCTCATCCCATAAACTGTTGAGATAGTGCAGTTTAGGAGAGGTATGGGATCCTAAGCAAGTAATTTAATTTGTACTTTGGATCATTCCCTGTTCAATATAGTGAGATTATGACACCAGTGCTGCTTGCATCACACACTAGCATGTGGGCATATTCTGGGTCTCATCCCATAAACTGTTGAGATAGTGCAGTTTAGGAGAGGTATGGGATCCTAAGCAAGTAATTTAATTTGTACTTTGGATCATTCCCTGTTCAATAGGTCTTGATTCTTAATGGCAGTGGATTCCTTACAGCAATTTGTCAGGTTCCTAAATCTTCCTGTTTAATGTAGAATTAATATCACTGTTTACAACTGTTTCTTAAATGTAGAAGACATTTGTTTTAAAATGTAAATATGAATTTCTGAAGGATTTTTTTTCCCTTGGTATATTAAAATCGTACAATGTGGAAATTGTTGAAAGAAGGAAAGTCCTCATCTGCACTACTTCATCATTCATTAAACTCTAACTGGAGAATACTCAGCCTGGACTTGATGCTATACTATGTTGTGTCCAGAGGATTACTGAGATACATCCTGTTGAGCTTGTGCTTTGAAATGTCAACATTTTAGTCTGACAAAACCTTCTAGAAGTTGGACTCCGATGACCATATCTTGTAACAAAAACAAATAGGCAGTGTATGCAAAAGGGATAATAGGGACTTAATGCAGTGTAAGTTCCAAAAGTTGCCTAATGAAAAGTCATGGTGCAGTTTCACCAGTGTGATCTCAAAAGATGCTATATACAATCTAATACTGTAACTAAATATTTGCAAATCATGAGATTTTGAGGATAGACTTATTTTGATGCTTACTGGATAGGAAATGAAGGTTACTAGGTTGTGCTTCCTGATCAAGAAGGAGCTGAAGCGTTGGAATAATAAGAACTTCAAAATTGGGATATACCTAGATTACTAATCCTTACTGTGTGCCATGAATATGAATTTTCATTAAACTGAGTCCAAGATCTAGTTCTGCAGTCTCCTTCCACTGATGGTGTGATTTTTGTTAACGCAAATTTTGAGTCAAATAATGGTTCATAAATAACAGTATTTCTTATAGAATTTGCCATGCCATAGGAAGCTCTGCGCAGTCCAGGCTGTGCAAACATGGAAGGTGTGGAGAGTTCTCAACTCTTACTGGATAAAGTGAAATTAATCTGAAAAGCATAAGTATGTGTGTGCTGCATCATACTAAGGTCCATCTAGGTTGCTATTTGATGACAGAGGCATGTACAAGAGTAAGACCCATAAGTAGTGGCATTTACGCTGAACACACTCTCAGCTTCTGCGGATATGTACCACATTAACCTCCAGAGCTGGCTGTGACATCTTCCTATTGCATAAACAGACTTTCCCCAGTACCCATCCACTGATTTTTCAAGTCACAGCATCCTGTGGCAATGATTTTACTGGTTCATTGACAGTGTCTGAAGAAGTAACTTTGCATTTGTTTTGAGAATTCTAGTTTTAGTCCATGTCTTTTATCTTTTGTATTGGAACAATCAATTATTTTTCAACTTCCTGATACCAGTAATGATATTTCTGGATATGTTGTCCCTTCTTGGGCACTCTTTTTCCAGTCTGAAAAATTTTAGCCTGGTAGTTCAGTTTGAGCAATCTTTAATACTTTTCAAGACCAGAAAGAAGAATTTTTCCAAAATAGGCAAGGACAAGGTGCACAATGCATTATACTTGGAGTTCTTTTTAAGTTATCTTTTTTTCATTCTCCTTTACCTAATCATTCTTATGTTCTATTTGAGTTTTGACTGCTTAAGTGTATTGAGCTGATGTTTTCATAGAGCTACCTCTTATGATTCCAAGAGCTACTTCAAAAGTAGCTGCGATTAACTCAGTATGTCACTGAACATGTAAAGCCAAAATTGCTTTTTCCTCCATGCATTTATATTTACCGTTTTATTGTCCAGGATTGCATAGTGTCATGGGGCTTTTCTGACACTCTTTGAACCTTTAGTAATTCTTTGAAGGAGCAGAGACCAAGAAAGTGTGTTTAATTTATGATCAGCAGGCCATGATTAAGCCTGATCCTATCACACAAGTGAAAGCTCAAGGAACCCTGAATCACAGCTGGAGCCTGTGAAATGAGTCCATGCCTTCCCATATTGATAAAAATCAATAAATTTTGTCCCCTATCACTGACATAAATTGAGTCTTTAGATAAGCTCAACTGCTGAACTCTTTGAAAAACTAGTAATACTTGTTTTCCTTTAGAAACCATTCCTTGCTTTTTTTTGCTCTGTTATCCCATTTTCAGGTTGCCATTCCTGATTAGCACAACTGAGAAATCAGTAATGATCAAATACCAGCAATGCATTCTGCTTAAAAGTAATCAGCCCTGAGACCAGACTGTGGTGCAAGGATTAGCAGCACAGACAGCTGGTCACAAGCATCTTCCTTGTGGCCAAAGAAAGGATCTCTGATATCATGCTGCATGGTTTCCATGCAGCTTCTGGCACAGTGGACCCCAAAGTGCAGTTAACCCATCTCAGTGGCAGGTAGTAGGAGCAGATGAGTGATGACAGCCCAGCTCCCTTCACTCCTTTCCAGCAGAGCGAGGAGACAGGTAGCTCATTCTTGACTCAGAGGGCTTTCACCCATGAGCTCCTGTCGGGATCAACACTTTTTCTTCTGTAATTGGTAACTAGCACTGTGGGTAGTTACACAGCACATTACCTTCTTCATCTGTCATTCATGATGAAGCATTAAAAGATGAAATAAAGCTGACTGAGCAAGACCAAGACTTGCTGCCATCACCAAGTAACCATGGGCAAAACCTTCTATTTGGCTTTCATTTTCATACCTCTGTGGACTTTGCCACAGTGGTAAAAAACCAAAACCAAACCTCATGGACTTATGAAACTCCCTTCCTCAGTCAAAAACTGCTTGAGACCATTGCTTTAAGCCATGTAGAGACAAAAAATACAAATCGGATAAAAGATTCTGTAACTTCTCTTTTGAAATTCCTGCTCCAGGCAATTTTGTCACTGGTGAAGGAGACAGAATTAAAGCCAAAAAAAAAAGGCTGTGAAGCATTGAAACCTTTCCTGAGCATATTACAAGATGTTAATCTAAAGATAATAGATGCAGAGCTGAAGGCTGATCAGTGTAGTCTGGGAATTATCCAAAAGTATTGCTTAGCTTCTCGTTAGTTTAGTGATACTTCAGTGGGATATCCATATTCCCCAAAGGAAAGAATAGGAATGATGTTTTATCTTTCCTGGCTTCTTTAAACGGAGAGATACAAAGGTACGTAGGGATGTAGAAAAATACAAAAAATGTGATCTGTATGAATTAACAGTGTGTTTTTTAAGATGAAAGTTGCTTAATAAATCACTAGGACATAATTTAATGTGCTCTAAATGCTGATATGACTAAAACTTTTATACAAGAACCTGAGAATGCACTATAGAAACAATCCTAGTGAGGTATGGAAATGATGGCTGATTTTTCTAGTTCTCTTTACTGTGATACAGTGGAATACAGATGTTAACCATCAGATATGCTTACTGTTTGTAATGTAATACATTTGAAGGCTCTAATTAGCATTCCATATGTGTTCTTGATTTGCCTCAAAGAGATGACAGTAGAAGTTAGGGATGTAAGATCTCATTTTGCATTTCCACTATAATCATGACATTGCTACCATTGTTTAAACAGAGAAATTAAACAACTTGTTTACTTAAGTCATTATTTAACTACCTTAGAATCAGCCACACTATTTTTGAAGGAGGAGTTATGCAATTTTCATCCTTCCTGTTGAATGTAGAAAAGTAAATACTACAAATGAGCTTAAACAAAATATACAATCAAATCAACCTTGGAATAAGGCCAGACCATGAATGTGTCTGTGTGTTGGACAGACAGCTGGACTCTTCCCCATGGTGCCCAGTGTTAGGACAAAAGGCAGTGGGCACAAACAGAAATACAGGGAATTCTGTTTAAAAGAAAAAACAAAACAACAACCCAATCCTTTCTTGCTGTGAGGATGGTCAAACAGTGGAACAGGCTGCCCAGAGCCATTGAAGAATCTCCATTTGTGGAGATACTAAAAACCCAGCTGGACAAGGACCTGAGCAATTTGCTGTGCTTTCCCCTGCTTAAAATGGGGGGTGGATTAGCCAAGCTCCAGAGATCCCTCGCGGCCTCACCTATTCTGTGAGTCTGGTTTCTGTCATCAGCTTTTCCTGCTCACTCTGAGTGCAACAGGAGTGGGTTGCTATCAGCATGGTCACTGCCCACCTGCCTTGCTGCCCCTTGGCACCTGGCTCCCCTTCCCTTGCAGAGCAGCTCCTTCTTCCTGCTCTTGGATAACTTGATCCATACTCAGAAGGAAATTAAAGAAAATAAAGTTCAGAAAGTTTTTATTTCCTGACTTTTTTTTTTCTTTTTCCATGGTATTATGTCCAGAACTATTTTTTACAATTGTTTTGACTGAAGAGTTAGATGTGGAAGATGAGATCAAGTGGTTTAGGAGTAGATGGGAGCACTGGTTAGAGTAAGCAACTTGCTGGTCAGTTAGGGTGGGAGAATTGAATTGAAGAAGCTGATGAATAAGTTATGCTGCTTTTCTTACAGGCTTACAGTGTAATAACTTCACCTTTGGAGAATGTTTCTTTTGGTTTGTATCCCTGTGAGATTTTCTGTGGACCCTAAAAGTAATAACAAGGCTAATGCCCAGTTAACAAAACAATCAGGTACATGCAAAAGTGAGCAAAGTGCATAGAGATGTGTCAGGAGAGAAAGGCTGGGAAAAAGAGCAATAAAAGCAGTGACAGCAGGGGGGTGAAAAAAGACCAACAGCCTATGACAGTCATCTGAAAAGTTAAATGAAAGGTTTTTGTTCCTACATTAAGGGTGCATGTTTAGTCTTAACTCGTACTTTCACTCTATTTTTCATTCAAATATATTAAGAAAACCATGAGGAGCTAAAAATATAGTTTACCCACACCCTCTTTTTTTTTGGTAGATGGCAAAGAGTCTATGTGTGAAAGTGGCTTCATTGAGAAACTAGTCTTCATTGTTATTTAGAGGCGCACTACATCTTTAGTTTGGATGCTCACAGTGGCCTTCCTGAGATGTGTTTCCACCAACGCAGCATTACCAAAACACAAGTTTTGATTATCTCCTGGCCCTTACCTATTTGCTCTGCCAGGTTCAGTAGAGACACAATAGGAACTAATTGTTTCAAGCACTTTATGCCTCATGGGATTATGCTAAATTCATCTTCAACCACTTTTTAAGGCAGATAAAAATAGGAACTTTGATCCTTATCTGTTCTTATCTGTTATACTCCTTTCCCTTCTGACATTAAATAAATGTATTGACTCCAAATGAATTATTACTTTCAATATATTCTGAGGTGTGTGATCTGAACTTGGAGATAAAAGTACTGCAGAAACTTGGCTGCATGGAATATAGGCTTTGGACACAGATACTAGAATAGCAACCTCCATTTTTTTTTCATCTTTCTTGAAGCTAAATTTTTCATATCAAGAGATAGGGATGTATTGTGATAGCAATGGGTATTTATTCAGGGAATGAAATGTCTTGATTTTTTGCCAGGATATTCTAGTACGTTAACCCCTTTGCAATTAATCGCACAGCCTGAATTCTTAATAGCTCACTTGCAAAGCAGGGGAAGTATTCAAATAGACAAAGCAAGAGTATGTTCTTCTCCTTGGTGTGCTGGGGTGTACTCTTATGTACCTTACAGAGAAGCTTCAGAACTTTGGAACTCAAACAGCAAAAAAACAATTCCAAGATGTAGTCTGGTATGATGCAAACTGTCTCTAAAAAAAATATAGTTTTCAAAATATGCTGGAAGTATTAGTTATTGCCTGTTATTTCTGCTGGGTGAAGGATGCAAATCTGTGATTTGGAAACACTTCTGGGACAGTTACTGAATCTCCTTGAAGACAAGATAAGAACAACTAAATTTCATTTTATCTGCAAAATCAGTTATTATTGATAGAGGGTGTTTCCAACATGAACAGAGCACATTTGAATACACTGTCTGCCCACATACTGTGGACAGGACATGGTATGAATGGAATGAAGCTATGTGAGGGGAAGTTCAGGTTGGACTTAAGAAAAGGTTCTTCAATGAGGGAATGATTGGTCACTGGAACAGGCTCCCCAAGGAAGTGGTCATGACACCAGGTCTGTCAGAGTTCAAGGAACATCTCGACAATGCTCAAGTTTTAGGTAGTACTGTTACACAAGCAGGGGGCTGGACTCTATGATCCTTCTGCATCTCCCAACTTGAGATGTTCCGTGATTCTGGGGCTACCTCCTGCTTTTTTCCTCAAATCCATTTTCCCTTGTCAAACACAGTGCAAATCAGATGGTTGTTAACCTCCATCATAAAATCATCCCAGTTACATGTGTGGATCAGTGTATCACTTGCAAAGGGAAAGGATGGGACAGAGAGATGTAAGTTATTATTTAATATTAGTCACCTCACCTATGTGCAAAATATTTAATTAAAAATCCAGTGCCACATGTATTTTGTGCACAAATGTGCAATCCCATGCTTGTGGAGGAGCTACTCTCTTGATATAGGACCCACTGCTTTTTTAGCATGTGCAGTGCAACATGTGTGTACAGTGATGGTGACCCTGCCTGCAAAACATACCTTGTCATTAATGACAGCCACAACAGCTGATCTGTGTCTTGAGGCTGCAGCTCTGTCCTGCAGCTCCATGGCATGGGCTGGGGGGGGGCAGTTTTCTGTCATTCTACTTGTTGAAGATGGCAGCATGTTTCATTTGTAGTAAGCTTTATCTAAAAATATATACATCAGATTTACTTTCAGTACAAATATTTCGTTTTCCCATAATGAACTACAGTGTGAAGTGGAGGAAAGAATGAGATGATATAGGTTATTGTTATAGCATGGATTAGTATATTTCCTTCTCATTCCTTGTGCCTTACCCAGCTAGACTGTTCCTGTGTTACAAATTGTCATCCTGTGTTTGGTAAGCACTTTAAACAGTGGTCTGGTGTGCGATGTTATCTGTAGGACAGCACAGGAGGGTGGCTTGCCATGCTGCCTGTTGTCCCCTCTGGGTTCTGCATGGTTTTCTGCAACTGTTTCAGAGGACATTTTTGCCTTTTGACAAGCTAACTTCTCAAATAATTGTACAACCATGATCTGCCCGATAACAAACTTTGTAACACAGATGCATTAGAAACCCCTCTCACGTATTTGTTCCATGTTTAGACCTACATAAATCCAAACAATATCATTTTGTATTGTGTTTCAACCTTGGAGTTTGCAAGCTGAATTTGAATTGCTGCCACTCTTTCACCTCCAACCAGCTGGGCAACAGCCTGCCCTGACAGGGCAGTGCCAGCACTGCGCGGGGTACCCAGGGTCAGGTAGCAGGAGAAATGGAGTTGAACAAACAGAAGATGAAACCTACGAAGCAGGTCCTTTCTGCAGAATGCAGAGATGAACTGGGACCAGTTTGAGTTGTCCTGGAGATGGCAGCATTGAGCAATTTATTTTTTAGACTTGGCTGGCAACACTTGTTTCCTACTAAAGAGGTAAGTTATGCGAACGGTACATTTCAGCCCTGTAAACTGCAGATCACGTTGAATATTCAGTTTAATTTAGCATATAATGGTTCTGGGAAATACGGTTAACTGCTTGACACTACACGGGAGAAACTCCTTTGGGGCGCTACCATCGGCCTGCCCGCCGCATGCCATGGGGGCAGCGCCCAGCCTCCCGCTCCCCGCCTGCGCGTTGTTCGGGGATCGAGCGCGCTGGCAGAGCAGGGGACGCGCTGCTTCGGGCCACGTATTAGCCGGAAGCGGCTCCCACGGAGCAGAACGGTCCCCAGCCGGGCGGAGAGGGCGGGCGGGGACGCCCGCGCTGCCGCCGCCCGGCCAGGCCCCGTCCTTCGCCGTAGGCCCCGGGGGTGGGGGAGCGGCTGCGGCTCCCCTCACAGCGGCCCGCGGCCGCTTCGCCCTGAGGTGGGGCGGTGGTTCCGCAGCCAGGCCTGCCCCGCCGTGCGGGATCGGCGACAAAGCAGCCCGAAAGAAAGCAGGGGGAGGCTTCCCTCTTCGCCGGGCCGGCCGCGGCGAAAGCCGCCACACTGCAGAGGCCGCCGGCCGCGGTTATAAATAACATGGTGCTGAATGGCGTCTACGCCTCCTTACTACGCGCCGCGTCTCAGCCTGGCCGGGCGCCGCCGCCGCTGTGACGGACAGGAGGCAGCGCCAATGGGGGCGCGGCCCCCGGCGGGCGGTGC
>JAOEHY010037959.1:0-49880 GCA_025447955.1 Psilopsiagon aurifrons
AGCTTTGGTTTTGTAGATATTTAGGTTAGGGTTTTTCCAAAGGACAAAGTACAATGATGCTTATTACTGCCCTCTTTCAGAATGTCATAGAAGCTAGCTAATGAAAACTTAAGTTCACTGTTCAGTAATTAGAGCCATTCATTGTTTCAATGAGGTATTCTAGTACACTAAATAAGTATCAAAACCAGGGTTTTGACAGTAAAGGTTTCATAGACAGAGCTAGTTACACTTCATGGAATTAAAAAGAAGTTATTTATTCTAATGATCAAAATAATTATGAAATTTAAACCATTTTTGAAAATTCTCTAAAATTCTTCCCAATTACAAAGGTCTTACTTTAGCCATTACTGTATTAGAGAAACCAGAATTTTGATTTATTTAAAAACCCTGCATTTCTGACAATAAATACTGAAAGGATTGCAAGTAAAATAGATAACTTTATATGCCAACAAAAAAAGGCTTTTATCCACATCAGGACATAATTTACAGGAGTAGTGCCTTTAGAAAAAAAAAAAAAAAAAAGAAAAGCATACATATGGAAAAATACAGAAAGTTGAACCAACTAAATATTAAATGATCTCTTTAGGTTTAATCATTAACCGTTTTTTAAGGAAAAAGTTAATTTACTTATTTTTATATTAATTCTTTTGTGGTATTTTACTTCAGATGAGTTTCACCAATCAAGGCTGTTATCAACTAACTAACTAACTTTGCAGGTTTTCTTAGGTGTTTCAATTTTTTTCATTTTGGTGTCTATATCAGGCATAGTTTTTAATTCATGCTTTAGCTCATTCTGAACTATGGGAAAATATTTTGTAACAAGAGAGCCCTAGCAGAAGGCGAGAGTCTCAAAAGTTAATTCTGTCAATTGCCCAGAGAATTTGTGCAAGCTCTGTCTCTGGAGGTTTTAAAAGCCTTGTGGATGAAGCTCTGAGCAATCTGGACTGATATCAAAGCTGGCCCTGCATTAAACTTGAGACCTCCAAAGATCTTTTCTGACCTCAATTATCCTACAAAAGAAACCTGAAAAATCAAAAATATTACTTGACTTAGCCAGCTTCAGCTCATGACAAAAATCTTTGCGCCATCAAAACCAATTGAATTTGAGAAAAAATCTTCTATTGCAGTCAAAAAGCACTTCAATATTATTCTGCGAACAACTGTAGTACAGGAAATCCACACCAGTTACATATCTCACATTTAGTTGCAATTCCTCACAGGCATATTTTTATATCATGCTGTTTAAATGTATTCTCATGACAAAAACATAAAGATGCATTGTACAGAACAGTATAGTGCATAAAAAAAACCCTCTTCTTTCACTATATGATACAGCACTTCTGTAAACAACTCTTGAAGATGTTTTCAACATTTAATATATTCCACCTTAGTATTTTTTTTACTATTCCTATATAGGTAACATTAATATCTTTTTTTTTCTGAAAAGTTTCTCAAAGAGTATTATAATAATTTCCTTACACACCAGGTTGGTTTTCTCTTTCACACCATTGTGACTCATATTGAGAAGATACATAAAAAGAATGAAAAGAAATGGGGCTAGCAGAAGTACTGCATCCAGTTCTGAGGCACCCAGCATGAAAAGGATATGAACCTTCTCAAGCAAGTCTAGAAAGGCACAAAGAGGATCTTTACAGGATAAGGCAGTAGCACCTCTCCTATGAAGGCAGACCAAGAGAATTGGGGTTGTTTGGCCGGGAGAAGGCTCTGAGGAGACCTTAACAGCAGCCTTTCAGTGCCTAAAGGGGGCCTACAGGAAATCTGGAGAGGGACTTTTTACAAGTGCATAGTGATAGGACAAGGGGGAATGGCTTTAAAATGAAAAGGGGGACATTTAGTTTAGGTATTAGGAAGAGGGTGTGAGGATGGTGAGGCACAGCAACAGGTTGCCCAGAGAAGCTACGGCTGCTCCATCCCTGCCAGTGTTCAAGGACAGGTTGGATGGGGTTTTGAGCAAGCTGTTATTGGAAGGTGTCCTTGCCCATGGTAGCGGGGTTGGGCCTAAATGATCTTTAAGGTCTCTTCCAATCCTAATAATTTTATACTTTCATGGTTCTAATTAAAACCAGTATTTTTATTACTTTCAATGAAAGTGATGCACATCATGCATAAAACATGCTAGCAGTAGCATATATAGATATACAACTCCTTTCAGTCTGAAATACTAAAAGCTGTACAGCTTTCCACCAATCCAATATTTTTGTATTCTGTTTTTCCTTATCTAAAAGTAGCTATAATCACACTTGAAGTCTTTCAAAATGTTGAAAGTTGTTTTCAACTTCATTAGAATGAAAATTGGAATGCACTGAATAAAAACAATGTGTGAATGTAAAATTGCTAATAAATAATAGAAAAAAAAAATTAGGTTCAGAATGTAGACCTATTGCTCAGGTTAAGTAATGAGCTATAAACAATACTACTGAAGTTAAATTAAATACTTTTAAAATTATCTGATCTTAGTAAAGAGATCAGCCTTATTGCTATAAAACCAGTCCAAAGTAAAGAGGTTAATGGTAATTAAACGAGTCTGCATCTATTAAAATGAAAAGCTAAGTAATCAAAGATGTGCAAAAAAATTGTAATGAATAATCTACAGTTCTGTCTGCAAAAAACAATATAAAAAGGTCATCAATGACTGAAAAAAATATTTATATCCATAAACTTTCTCAGAATATTTGCTGTTTGTATACCTTATCTTATTGCCCTAAATTGTGCTGTGTGAATTTTTGTTAATCACGACTTTAGGTTCAAGACTGAAAGCTACACAGTACATATAATTTATCAATAGGTTTGAGACAACTGTTTTCCACTGTGTTTTGAAGGGAAGGTGCATCTTAACATGGAAGTAACTAACACATGCACAAAATATTAAATAAATAAAAATAACATTACACAAGAACCTGCCATTCCACTATTTCACTGAAGTTACAAAATTATGAACTTCAGATTAAACAGTAGCTAAAATTAAATAATTTGTGGTAGATAACATAAATTACTTTCACATGTGGCTTTGCATTGAGAATTCATCACAGCAGAGCAGGACTGTGAACAATGCATATATAATATTATTCTGCTCTCTAGAGTGTGATGGAACTTGATGCCTGATCTTTCCCGTAAAGAGAAAGACTTCATACTACATTTTAGCTTAGAAATTAAGATCAGACAAATGGAAGAGAAAATAAAGAGCCATTTTTAATGACGTATTAATGAAATCAGCCTAAAACATACATGAAATTTAATTATTTTTAATAATTTCAGGTAGAAAAAGGAAGCAGAGTAGCTTTCAGAGAGTGGCAGAGCAGCTTCAATATAAACAAACAATTAGAGAGGTGGACACTTTCAAAATTACACAGCAGTGTGCCACAGTAATTCACTTCCAGGAGTTCCTATATATTACTAACAATTGCAACACCCTCTATCAGGAAACTAGATTGCTGTGATTTGCAGTTTAAATAAAACTGATGTTCTGCTTTACAGAATTCAGAACTTGGACATAAAATTCTCAACAGCCATGTGTTTGAGGATGGTTGTTTCACCACCTGCAGTTATGTAGGAAATTATCTGCGGAAGACAGAGGCTGCTTTCTCTCTGTTTATCACAATCTTCAATACCTTTAAGTTGATGAATACATCTTGGCACAGAAAAACAGCTTTTAAAGACTTTTCTTGAATTTTTCAGGCCAGGAACATCTAACAATTTGCTGTTCAGTCATGGGCAACTACCATACCTTGTTAGGTCTTTCACATTGTGTATCATCTATAACTGAAGGAAGCAAATGGGGAAAAGTCATCTAGTAGCACGGAATGTGCATTTCTTCCTCATCTTCCACATCTTCTTGTTCAAGCACAGTTTGAAATCAATTATTTGAGTCTCCCCACTGGAAACAACAGTATTTCTAGGTACATATTATTGTGAATCCTAAGAGCAGCATGTACTCAAAATTTGATATTAACAGCACCACCTTAAGATAGCTGTCTTCAATACCAAACTCATACAAAACATGTCAGCTTGGTACACATAGGAGAATAGCATAACCTACTTTGAAAAGCAGGTTTATTACTCGTGCATTACTGAACAGTGACAAAGTGAAATAAAATCATGAATGAAGCTGTCTACCTAGTTAAATATGAATTTCAGTTCTTTAAAATTTGCCCCAAATTACAGATAGCCTGATATTAGCCAGACGATAGCAAGGTCAGTTGCTTTTTAGAGGAATCTTATTGTGAAGCAGAGCTAACAGCTTCTACGGGCACTGTAAAAGTGTAATCACACTGGAATTCAATCACTGCATTACCTCATAATAATTATCCTCTACTTTTTACAGCAGAGTAAGTTGATGTTTCTTTTTGGTGGGGGCAATGACCCCTTGCATTTTGATGTACTCTTCTCATAAACTTACACTGATAAATTTTCATGATGCTAAATGACATCCTGTCTGAACTATTTTTTATTAAATCATCTCATTATTTCTCTGCCATTGCACAGACCTCTGATAATTTAACTAGGAGCTGTAACAAAAAAAGTTCAAATAATAGTAACAGCTGGCAGCTATTTCAAGAGAATCAATAAAATTAGTTAACAGACCACACTACATTCATCATGGATTTATTTTCTTAGAAAATTTGAGAAAAAAAAATTAAAAGGTGTTACCTTATTTCAAATCTGTATATGAATTATTTTCAAGTATTTTATGGAATAAATTTCAAATAGATATAGAAAAATTATTATAATTTAAACATATAAGCCATCCTATTCCATCATTCCTCATATTCAGGACCAATTCATTCCTCCACTCCTTGACAACTACTTTTTGTAATAAAAATGTGTTTTCTGGAAAACATGGTTTGCTCTGATTTCTTCCCAGACTTTGTCTGGTTTAAGCTTCCTACTTCATCCTTAATAGTCTCATTTTGCTAAAACTTCACAGCAAGTAGTATACTATAAAATTAATGTATATATATTTGCACATTTACACTCACTTGGAATTCTGCTGAATAATTTTGTCAAAAAACGTTTATTACCCAACTGGAATGTTCTGTCACTGACCCTTATTCAATTTCTTAGAAAAATACAAAGCTTAAAACTTGATTTTGTCTCAAACTACAAAAAACAAACTATATTTAAACCACTGCCTATGGCAAGAATTAACTTCTAATACGAAAAAGTGAATTTATTGCAAAGTGCTTAAAGTGGCCTGGCGTAATCAGCAGAATAAAAGCTGGGCATTTGCTCATCTCAAGGAGGCCCCTCATGAAATCATGAGGTATGCAGTCACCACTCGTAGAAAAGGTAGCTTGACTCCTTGTCATATCTGGCTCAACTTATTTGATTAGAAGGGGCTCAGAATTTGACAATATTGCTCCATTTTTTCCCTCCTTTGCTGTGCTGCACCCAGGCCATCACTTACCAACAACTTAACAGCTCCTCTACAAGCTTCATGACCCCTGGGAAGGAATTAAGCTTCATTTACTGGCTTATGTTTCAATAGAGTTTGAAAACATTTGTAATTTCCAGGAAATAAATAATTTTGCCGTGAAAGAAACAGAACATCCTGAACAGGTATTAAGTAATTTTAACTGATGCTGCTTGCAAGTAGGTCACATTTTAGAACCTGACATGACAATAGTTCCAGGTGTTTCCTTGGTATATTGCAACTCCACATTGGAGCAATTTGCAGCTACTATCCTAAACATGCCACAATTTCCACTGGGAAATGAGGCAACTCACAATTAAAGAGATGTTTAGGAAAGTTGTAATCTGGAAAAACTTGGGATCAGGGACTACAGCATGAACATATAGCCTCTAAAAGGTCTTCCTAAGAACCTTCAAAATATTCCTTAAACAACAGTCCTGAAGTCACTTAATTCAACTGCTCACAGTCCTGAGCAACCTGCTGTAGCTGACACTGATTCAACCAGGGATGACATACAATATCATCTTAAGAGGTCCCTTCCAACTTAAGTGGTTCTGTAATTAAAATTGCAATTATAAATTGGAACCATTTTAACTGGAATCAAAATTGACTTAAAAGAGAATAAAGCTTGTTGTTTCTGGTCAAGGATGCAAAAAAGCCATTTTTGGAACTGTGCTACTCCAAATGCATTTGCAGATTGCTTGAACACAATTATCTGCTTTGCAACCGTACATCTAACAGTTTACTGAAATAAGTGAAGCGTTCAGAACAAGACAATAAAATTATGGAGCATTCATCTTTCAACTAACAACTGTGTTATAATTTGCCATTATAGCAGTCTGATAATTTTACTTAGTTGCCAGAAGCTTTCGAAAAACAGATGAGCATATCTTAAAGTGACGATGGGCAATGTGCATTTTGCATTTGAAATAAAGACCATAACAGCAAAACCAAGTATGAGCAAGAATGGAAGAAATCCTTTACTGTAAGGGTGGTGAAGCACTGAAATGGGCTTCCCAGGGAAGTTGTGAATGCTCCATCCCTGGCGGTGTTCAAGGCCAGGTTGGATATAGCCTTGGGTGATATGGTTTAGTGAGAGGTGTCCCTGCCCACGGCAGGGGGTTGGAACTAGATGATCTTAAGGTCCTTTCCAACCCTAACTATTCTATGATTCAGAACTGCAATCTAAAAGGACAACCTTCTCATTTCATGCTAAATTGCTCCCCATATATCTGTGATGCAATACTGAGAACACTTTCTCCCTTCATCTTTCAGGAAGACCAAGTCAGTAAGCATTTTAATCTAGGACAGATTGCATAGATTTTTATTTGCTTCGGGTGTAGCTACAAAAACATATTCTAATGGGTGAAACTTCATATCACAGCCCTTATTTCTGTATTTTAATAATATTTAACAATTGAGCATACTTAAATAAAAAAAAAACAAATCTGTCAGCTGCACATTACTTGCCCTTGAAGCTATTTCGTCTCCTTATTCTCCACAGTCATTATTCTACACAAAATCGACAGCATAATATAAAAATAAATAAATCTTCTGCAACAGTTATTTCCGTTATTTCTGATCAAACATCACTTGTTTTTTTACATCTTCTGGGCCATTTGCCAACAGATGCCAATCAGTGAAACAACTGCTAACCATTCCCCAGGGAAAATAGGGTCTGTGGAAGCAGAGAGTCATTCTGAACCTCCACTAAAACTCAATGATCAAACTATGTAAGAATATCTATTACTGTCCTTTTGGCTTTAGATTATGCTTTGTCTCCTTTACTGTCATTAGTCATTTCTTAATATGTATCACACACTACAAAATGTTGACCCTTTGCTAGTGTACAGGCTTTTCACATACTGTGGTATTATTCACCATCTCACAGGACTCGAAAGTATCAGTATGGATCCTAGCAACAACAAAAGGTCATATAACTATTTTTAAAATGCCAGCCATCCTGTTCATAAATGCTCACAGGAAAAGTAACAGTTACTGCTTTCATAGTGCCTCCAAAAAGTAATGTGTCACAAAGGATTTATGCCTGTGATGCAATCATTCCTTATTGCCCAAATCCTCCAGCAGCACACAACTGTGTTTCTTTCTTTATAATACAGCCCCCATCACTCCTATAGATACAATTCGCATCATTAATCCTTATCTAACTTACTGATCAGCGTCCTTAAGAGTAAAAAAAATAGAGACAATTGTAACTGGACCATCCCAGTGGCCATGTGTCTGTTTAAGCTCACTAACAAAACTAGTGTTCTGTCCAATAAGATTATTATTCAGGTTTTTTTCAAATGGAAACTACATATTGAAAATTATTCCACAGCTATCCAACACATGGAACATTCTGTAGCTAAAGAAGTATGCAGTATTGCAATGGATTATTCTTTTAAAGAAAAATACATGCTTCCCATATACAGCAGGCATCAACAACAACAAAACAATAAGCTGAAGGAACCCTCTAATTTTCTGATTATGCAAAATGTTACTAAAAAAGCTAATTTTTAATTCCTACTTTCTTCCAGTACTCCTTGATTCCCAAAAAGCAAATCATGCCTTTTCTCCTAACAGTAATCAGATAGGTATTCCCCTTCATAAACCAAGAAAGAAGGCCGCAGAATGGGGATATGTATACTTCTGCTGTCTAAGTAAGGCGCTCAAGGACATTAATCACTCTTTTAACATTCATGTAGAAATAGAAAGCAGTAAAACTTTTCTGTGGCCTATATCTAATCCCAAGAGGCATGGTTGTGCCAGATAGATAGCAAAAGTTCAAGACAGACGGTGAAAGCATTGAAGGATGCAGAGCATTTACACAGTCCTCACAACTCTGGATCCTCTAGACCTCCCTCCCAATACTCACAAGCATTCATTCACCTCAGCTGACCCCATTACTATATATTCAAGGGTACTGTTGAAAATTTTCTACCTTTAAAAGAAATGTACACCTAAAAAAGCAAATAACACCCTCCCCCACTGGTACACACTATACAAGGTTTATATCTTGTGAAGTAATTAGGCAAAATCCAAGAAAGTGGATACACACAGTTAATTAATTCTTCAACTATTTTGGTTATGCCAACTGTATATGGGAAGCATGTATTTTTATTAAAAATAAAAGTTACTGATTTCTACTATACAATAAATGAGGAGGAACAACCATCTTTAAGTCAGACCAAAAAAGATGCAAAAAATTAAAATGTCTTTCATTCTTAACATAAAAAGCAGAATAACATAAGTGTCAATAAAATACATATGGAACAAATTATTAGATCAGGAGATACGAAAGTTCCCTGAGAATGAAGCACAAGGATTTCTGTTTATCTCCACTGTAGTTTTAACTGTAAAGGTTTCCCCTTATCTTCCTCTCTCTTCTCCCTAAAACCAAAAAATGTTTCACAGAGTTTACCCAGTTCAGCCCCACAGCCACAACCACAACCAAGGCTGCGCATTTATATGCCAATTCAGAATGATTGGGGTTTTTTTTGAACAATCTTCAGATGAAATAACGTAAACTTCTTAATCAGGTCATAATGAAAAATATTCCCACCCCCACCCAGTGCAACAATAAAGTTATGCATGTTTTTTTCTGAGGACTGTCTTCCACTTTTTGTTTCTGGTCACCAAAGAGAAACAGAAAAAGGTTTTCATAGTAATAACAGTAATCTTAATTGTTCCAACTTAAAAAATCCTAGCTCACAGAAGTTAATCTTATACATCAGATAGATACAGACAGACTCTAAATATTACTTCAGGTTCTGTGTAACCACCCAACAAGCCAGAGGTCTCATCATTTAATAATGGAAAACTAACATTCTGTAACAGAGTGAAAACAATAGCTAGGGGCCACTAATATCAATTGACACAAACTCCTATGGCTTGCAAGAAGCATAACCTTTAATTGCTGTAAATGCTTTGCTCCAAGCCCAGCATACCTGGAGTACTGTACATGAGAGCATTTTGCCTATAAACTGTATAAGAAGAACAACAGATAAATTATTTTTGACCCATATGATTACTATTCAGTACATATCAGATCCAATATGACATTCATCAACTAATTACTTTTTGACAAGAATCCAAAAAGAAAATACTTACGTAGTCAAGACACAGGCAGAATGAGAAAGAATGGCAGAATGGCTCCACTGAAGGAAAGACTCTAAGAAGAATAGCATGACTTACATAGTACTATGCACTTAGAACACTAAGTCTCACCCAGAAGGGTTATAAAAAAAAGAAATAAAAAAAACCCCTAAAAAATCTCAAATATCGGGTATCAGATCTCTGCTAAGCCTCAGCACTTACTTAATTGAATGCAATTTCTCAAGGTGGCTTTGTCATGTATGCTGGATTCTAGATAGATATACTAAATTATTTTCTGTAAAATAGTGTCAATTTAATTATAAGGTACAAATGATTAAACTAAACTCAAAAAATCTTCCTACCAGAAAAAGTTCTCAAACTGTCTTGACTTTTGTAGATATACTCCTTACATATGGCACAGGTGAGTAATTTCTATTCCATGGATATTTTTTTTCTGTTTTATTCATTGATACATTGATGAGTTCTCATTATGATGTTTGTCATGAGATGTACAATCTTGACTTTGTTGATGCTAATGCCTACATTGCATTGATCATGTGTTTCTTTTGCAGGTGAAAGAAATGGTTTTGAAAAACTGTCTTACTTGTGCAGAGATGGCCTTTATGCATCTGATATCATTTTCTAAAATACACTTATCCTTACATGAGAAACAATTAATAAAGAAATTAATAGAGGACCACAATTTAGAAAACTGTCTGCTCGTAGTTCCTAACAAGCATGGAATTTGTCAAATAAAATTCCTGCATGAGAATTTTAGTATATATATATTTCCAGTCTGTTCCTCAGAATCCTACCAGTTTTAGAAACTAAAAAAAAAAAAAAAAAAGTCTTGGATTATCTTTACCTAGTTAAAATTCAAATTTTGCTCTTACAAAACAAACTAAAACTCAGAAATACCAATGTCACAATGTCAAAGGTCTTCCTTTTTTTTTCACAGTGTGGATCTTCCATACAAGTGCAACAACTAGAACCACCCATATTCATTTGTAACAGCTAAGCCACAGAATTGCTACTTTCAAAAAGAGAAGTAATCTCTTACATAACAAAATACACCTACAGACTTTAATCTCATCATAATGATGCAATGGATCTCACACATATCCTAATAAACCATCACTGGAAAAATTGTTTTTCCAGTTAAATTATTCAATCATAGAATAAGTTTGACCCAGAAAATAAGATTTCCATTCACAAGAGCAGAACTGAATACAGAATATCAACTAACTTGTAATGCATAATAATGTGTAGAAAAAAACAGAGAACTACAAACAGTAATAACAACTCTCACCTTTTTTGATACAAGGCAACACCAGATTGCTATTTGGCAAAGTGAGTGTATAAAATTCCACTACACTACTCTTATCTAATTATACTAATATGATATCATTCTTTATGTAATATTTTTTTACATACCTTTCACCCCATTCTCCCTTTTAACAGATTTGGTTAAACACAAAAAACCCCACAAAAACCAAAAAACCTTTCTTTCGTCTATTGAGCATGCTTGAATAAACCACCAGGTGGCAATGCAGTGTTCAAGTATTTTATTCTACATACATGTCACAGGGAAAAAAATCTGCATCGATCAGCATGAGGCGTTCTTTCCTAACCTACTTCCTCTTTGATGAATATTAAATAATTCATAAGCAAAAACTCTACTAACCACAAGTGATCAAATACCACTCAACCTGAAAAGGCCATACTTTCAGAAACATGAGTTTCTAAGGATGTACAACCATATAGCTAAAAAAAAAAAAAAAAAAAAAAACCAAAATAAAGTTTAGAACTATGAAACACAATAATTTCAGGAAAAATCACTGAAAGGAAAACATTTAGAAATGCATTACCATAAAGTTATCAGAATACTATCAAAGACTGAATTAAGCAACAATTAGTTGCTGGATAGTTGGCAGACTGCACAAACAATATGTCTACATATTTTTACTCATTTTGTAAATTTGTATGAAGTTTGGCATCATGCTAAGAACCAGGCATTCTTTCCCACACTTCTGAGGTTTAAGCCAATTGCAGTAAAACCATGTGCTGAATGAATCAAAGTATGAATCCTTTAAATATTTATTCTTCCTTTGCATCAAGCAGGACATAGTGATCAAAGAGAGGAATTGTTTCATGAAGCTAGATGCTTTCAGATATCTCAAGACGCCAAGAAGTAATGCTAGAATCAGCTTCCCATCCATCTGATAATTCACTGCGTGTCAAATTAAAATTCATCTTTGTGGTTACTGTTGCAGGCTCTGAAACCTCTGCAGAAGTTCATGGGGACTTCACTGAATAGCTAAAATGTCCAATTAGCAATCATTACATCTACTCTGAAATCAGCAGCTGGAACAGCAAAGCTTAAGGCAAAGGAGCTTTTCTTTCTTTTTTGAGAAGAAAAAAACTGTAACTTTTAGAGTTGCAATTTCAACCACAATTGACAAGAAAAGTTTAGGTGTGAATAAGTCCAATTTTGTTTTTTCATATGCAGATATTAGAAGAAATTTCTTAAATCATTTGTATTTATCAATGTAACTGCTACTGGAACTGATTACACAACCATTCTTATGTAAAAAACAACTATACTCTTAATGTAAAATAAATCCACTGTATGTTAATGAGTAATTTGAAACTGTTCCTTGCATTACAGAAATTATTTAAAATATTAACTGGGGAAAAATAAAAAAAAAAAATAAAGATGTCTCTATGTCTCTTCTGTCAGATAGAAGCATAATCATGCATACAAGATACAGTGCTAAACAGGTACATCACACAGTTCTGACCAAGCTAATTTAAAGCATGTTTTCCTGTAATGTAATAAATATTTGATTAATACTCTTCACTTTATGCCCTGTATTGTTATATTTAACTGATAAATAGCACAAACTGGTAGAAAGATTCAAGACCTGTCTTTATTTATGTCTGTCTTTATGTCTGTTATTTAAGTGCCTTTCATAATGACAGCTCTCATGATAAGATTTAATCCAATGCAGCAAAACCTAAGCTACCTCTTGCAATGTTTTTTTTAACCCGCTTTTCAATAAACAAAATCAAAAACAAGAATACTAGATTGATACTGTTTACATATACAGCTAATTCTTTGATATAATGTCAGTCCTGAAAGCCAACAGACTGTCAGAGTTATTATCCATTTTTAGAAGTAAAACCAGAAATTGATCCTACAAAGTATTCCACATGACTTTATGAAGGTAGGTTCTCATGTTCTTGACAGATCAGAGAAGTAGTTGGAAGTGCATTTCTAACAGATGGAAAAACTCTTACTTTTATCAATCACTTAGCATTTCAATACAGTTGATAACAAACCTATAAGAGAGCTGAAGTACTCTACTAGGAAAAATCTAAATGACAGTATACAAAATACGTATTTCCAAGTATAGAACTCTTCTTAACATAAAATACTGAATACATAAAGAACACAGGATCTGTGTTTTCAGGACTGGTGCTTAAAAATAAATACCACAAAAGTGATTAGAAGGAATAAGTCGTAATTAGGATAACTATTTAGCATGTTAATGCAACTTCTTTTAATATATTCCTTTTAACAGAGAAGGAAGTATACAAAAGCAAAACATCTCTAAAAGGTTGATACTACTACTCCCTATTTATATCATCTCATAAGTATAAAAATATGCCAAAATCTTTATTTTGCTATTAATTGTACTTTAATGCTGACATTTAAAGAACAAAGTGAACTTACAAGTAGAACTGACAAAAGAGACTTAACTATGTTGTCATCATCCTCTGCCTCTGGTTAACATGTTGATACAAAACTAGAGTTCTGTTTTCCAAGTTGATTTTTCTTTCCTGCTTCCAATTACAAGCTGCATCAGGTATAGGAAACCATTTCTATTTTCAGGTAAGTGCATCTTATTTTGCTAAAACTTCTGTTAAAGTAAATAAAGTTTTCTTTGTAAGAACACTTCAGGATTACAGAATAGGACTCAAGAGTATCTAAAGGAGAGAAAAAAAACCAAACCTAACTAAACCAAAGGACAACAAAATCAACAAAAAAAGCCAAACCAAACAGCAACATGTTATTATACTCCACCTACTTCTGTGCAAGTTCTCCCATTCTCAAGTCACTAAATGACATGATCAAAGGCAGCAGGATCTGAGATTTCAGCAAATCACATTTTTCCTTTGCACTTACATTATGATAATCCACCCTCTGGGTGATACAGCTAATTGAAACTATACACAAGATAAGTAGATCTCACGTGGTAACACCAAAAACCCAATGTTACATTTCACTGTAGTAAGGCATGATCCAAAGATTTCTATTACAGTTTTCCCTTTTTACGACAGCATCAGGATGAGAATATATTCTGTATTTTTAAAAAGTACTGCATGCTCTTTCTTTTGCTGTAATTGTAGCAACTACATTACTTTACCAAACAAATATTAAAGTGTGTATTTACTGCTCTTCCTTGCATTGGTTAGTCAGAGGAAGACAATACCAACAAAAATGATGAAATAAAATGCAAAAAAACAACCCAAGTTCTTATTATTGTCACATTCACGTAAAGGTATCTGATGACTGGCTATTTTTTTAGTTCCTTAAAAATGGAAGTCTTTGTAAAATTTCCTTTAAGATAATCAATAATGCTTCTACTAAATTTGGATTAAGAGGCCTCAAATTAAATTTACAAGTATTAAATGTTAATCAAACAGAACCACCTCCCCCAGACACATTCAAAGGATATCTGTGATGTCTATCTAGGCTTCAACATCATATTGCAAACACCTTTTGATGATATCATGATCTAGAGATCACCAACTCCTTCGCTTGCACACACTCTGTAAATTCCAGTTTTCTTGAATTTAAATATATTCTAATCTCAATTCTTAGCTGAGGAATACCTTACTTTATAGTGGTACTTATTTGCCTTCCTTCCAGCTACATTTCCAGTCACTACAATATTGAACATATAATCAGTTTTATAGTGTTATTACAAATATAATCCATCAAAAATACAAGATATGATTTAAGCTGCTGTACAGAATGTATGAAGACCTACGTCCTCCCTAAGCACCAGTTTACAACAACCAACACCATCTAGAAACAAATTAAAAAAAAAATACAAAAAGAAATCAGAGCCAGACTTCTGGAACAGTACAACAAACCTAAACCATTCCAATGCCAAAAGGAAAACTACTAACCACAAACATAATTTACTAATTAGAACAACATAGGGTCAAGACATCCATTAAAGATTTAGTGTCCTTTAGTGCCATAGAGCAAGACAGTTTATAGCAGTAATATCCTGCTTTTTTGTTTGGTTGTTTTTTTTTCATTATCCAGTGCAAAGCAAAGATATGAAAAATCAGAATTTCAGGGTCACAGACAAAAAATGAATTCAAAACCACTCAACTGTCTCAATATTGGTGTTCCCTTTGCTTATATATGAAAATAATTAATCTATGGTAACAGTATGAAAGATGTTTAGTAAACATGAAACCCTCTGCTTGGTTTCTGAAAAGCTGCCCGTCTTTTCTTTGTTGAATTAAACTCTTCAACCATGCAACAAGTAGCCCCTTCAAACACACATTCTGTTGCTCACTGGTTATTAAATTTAATGTGCTCTATCTATTTGTTGTATTACAAAAATCAGTAGCCTAAACCAAAACTGTATTATCTGAATTTCCAAGAGATTCTTCAAAATAAAGTATATAGTCAAATAGCTAAATCTACTAGCTCACACTAACAACACTGACTGCAACAAAGTCTCTTAAGTAAGTTAAACAGTTCTGGAAATAACTTTCCTTCAGTAAATGAATGATAACATCGATTTCACACTAAATATCTGATTTTCACATATTTGGAGTTTTTTGCATCAAGTTCACACAACATAATACAGTCTGAAAAGATATAGAAGCTACTAAATTTTTTTGCTGCAGAGGTTGAAATCCTCTTTTGTTTCAAATCACTGTAACATCTCAGTATATATTTGTACTTCTCCGTATGTATTAAGCACTTTGTTCCAAACCACATAGTGACCACAGAGATAGAGATTTACTTACCTGATCCCCTTTTGGTCACAACCTTCAAGCTCTGAGTTACAGTAGCATACAAGACAATCAAGTTGGGAATAGGAGCTTTCATCTTCTGTCTTTCCTTGACTGCTTCCTAGAATACCAAAAAAGAAGAAAGAAACACTGATTTTATATTGGCATTGAAACAATCCTGAAGTAACTAATGATAATACTGTCATCGAGAAAATGCTGAATACAGTGTTTGTGAGCAATTTAATGCACAAAAAATTATCTACTGTTCTTGACAAAAAATACATAAACTAAAATCATCATAAAACAAACACATGCACACGACTACATTTAATGTTGGCGCTTAAGTTCCAGTTTTATCTACTCATCCAAAATTCACTGGGTCCTGTTAAAACTCTCTAACAGATCTCCAGAATGAAAGAGTTTTGATCAAATTATTCTATGAAAAAGTGTGTTCTTTCTACTAAGCCCACAAAATAACATCTAGCTCTTTTCTTTTAATCATATAATCTATTCAACCACTCCAACAGGGAAGAGAAGATAATGCCCTTTTTCATTAGTTTTGCTTCCACAGACTGAGCACAAGAATCACAATGAAATAGAAAATTAATTAAAAGCAAATCTGGTCATCTTCTTAGGAACAGCGAAATGGGAAACATAAGAGTGCACCAGAGGAAGCAAAAGTCACTCCCATAGATGTATAAGAGACTTCCTTTTAGATAAGCTGAAATCCCAGAAGCAAGTTCAAACTAACACTAA
Source organism: Psilopsiagon aurifrons (assembly GCA_025447955.1). Taxonomy (NCBI): domain Eukaryota; kingdom Metazoa; phylum Chordata; class Aves; order Psittaciformes; family Psittacidae; genus Psilopsiagon; species Psilopsiagon aurifrons. The sequence continues at coordinate 16,328 of JAOEHY010037959.1, forward strand.
CTTAGAAGAGGATGATATAAGGCTGGGAGAGAGGTGAATCACAGGATGTGGCTCATCCTTCACCTCTAAGAAGTTGTAATGGATGGGAACCTAGCTGAGATTTGATTCCCACTCATGATGGGGAGACATAACAAAGTAAGGGTTTGGTCACAGTGTATATTTGGCAGAGTATATATATTTATGTTCTTCGTAACTGTTTGTCAGAAAGAGGCAGGAAAACACAGGTGTGCAACTGTTCTATGACCTTCTTACTTGGCCGCACCAGGGCGCCTGGCCAATTCTGTCAGTGTGAACAATGAGATCATGAGAAACTGCATGGCCCCCTGAGTAAACAATTACAGATCTGGCATAAAGCCCATTGTTTTTCTAAGAGTATAAAAGCCGAATCCTCTTGTAGCCAAATCTAAAGCCCCCTATGGGAGAATGCACCACACAGGTATTTTCCCAGTTACCTGATACTCCCAGCATCAGCTGCAACAGGGCTTAACAGCTTGAAGTGTGGGACTGGATGATGATTTGGAAGTGACTGTTGATGTATTTCTTCTTAATCGCTATTCTCTCTATGCAGTAAAGATTTGATGCATTGCTAATTTTCCTCTGTGCCATACATATATGTACCTCTGATTCGCATCACTGTGCTTATTTTACTCTCTCTACATATACACATATACATCTGATTCGCATTAGTATGCTTGTTTGCTGTAGTGTGCTTATTTGCTTTATTGTGCTTGTTTAATAAACTGTGTATACTATATGGCTAGTGTGTGGTCAGTTTGTTGAGTACCCTGCCTTTCAGCAGAACAGACATGAATGAAAGTTTTGCATTTCTATTACTTGCGTCCCCTGAGGATTGGCTGGTATGAGCAGCTGGTGAAAGAAGGGAATAAACTTTCTGTTAATTCCTCATATTACCAGGAGGGTGTCATCTCATCATGATGATTATAAGCTTTGCTCTGTGTTATAAAAACTCAACACCAGCACTGACATAATCAGCCAACTTGTTTATTGTGCTCGTTGATGGGAGATAAGCAAGCAATGCAAGGAGTCATCACTTCACCCAAGTTGCACACCGAGGGGTTAAGCAAACAGATACATTTATTACACACAAACATGCATATTCAGTAGGTTTCCAAGAGAGCAGCCGGGATATTACAATTAGTTCAGGTACTCATTATCATAAGTCTCCTCCCTTTTGACGCTTGAGCACTGCCCTCCGACAGTCGTGGGCAGGGGTCTTCAAGATGAAGTAAAAAGTCTTCCTCAGGATGCACTTTCCACATTTAGCATGGTTGAATGCCCCAGTAATCACAATTATCTGCAAGTTTCTTAGAGCAGTGTGGCCTTTGTCCAAGCAATACGCAACACCAGACGGGCGGATGAGGAGTATTCGAAGCTAGCAGATTTATGGGAGGCACTGTTTTCAAGCTGACTAATAAGTAGAAAGGCTACTAAATCTTATTATCACATCACAGACTTACAACACAAACATTGTTCTCTAAGTTAGGCGAAAAGTATTCTAACTCCATGTTTTCTAAACACTTGATTTTCTTATGCTGAAAGAAATTATGGATGGCAACCTTTTATTAATATTGCTTTAGCTATGTGGATATAATAACTCAGTCTCTTGTATAGTTACTTTCCACCCCATAGTAATTGTTTCTCATTTCATGACTTTCCTCACCGTATTTTGTAACAAACTATCACTTCTCTATTTCCTTTTTAACACGAATCATAGTCTGTTCTGTCACACTCTGGAATGGTTGATAAGACTAACATCTCACATTTCAATGGGTTAAAAGGGGAAAGGGTGGACAAATCTTCTGTCTAGTCAAGCTAGAAGGTAGAGACTATCTATGCTATCTATATTCATTACTGTACTTCATGCAAAAAATATTCTAATCTAATGGGGGGGAAAAAGGGTCTGTGATCAATGTTTTTTTAATATTACAAATAAAGACTCACGAAACTAATGTGGTTTTGATATTGACCTCTGTTAAACACAGCAGCATACAGCAACAAAAAAAAATTAAAAGGAACAACATGGTACAGGATTTGATTTCAAAAGAGACCATGAATCTTTTGCATTTTCACTGACAGTCAGGTTACTGAGTACCCAAGATTTTTTTTTTTTTTTTTTTAAGCAGTAGCTTAAAATACCTTAATCTTAGAAGAGAACAGGTTAGAAATAAGAAATAGCGGGGGTGTAAGAGAGCACATTATGGGAAGAATTACTTAAATAATGACTTCATATAGAATCCATCTTATAGCTTTATGTTTCAAGACATTTGAGGACTAAATGCCAACCTACTGCATTATGACTTTGTTGAGGATGAGAGTGAGAAAATACAGTCTGACGACAACAGTTTGTGATATCTTACTTTAAATAACAATATTTATACTCAAAAAGAAACATACAAGCATGAATATGTTTGCTTATTCTTGGCTGTAAACAAACTAGCATTTCAGTATCACAAATGAAGGACTATCATTTACCTGCATTCATGTGCAACTGCAGAAAAGCTAGGCAATACATTGCCTATCAATGTATAAATTAAAGTGTGAAATACGGGATTACTGTGAGTTAAATTATGTGCATGTTAATATTTTTAGTTAAGTTTAAAATTTAACTAAGTCTCATGATCACTGGCAATTGTAAATATTACAAATCCTTGGAATTTTAGAAGCTAGAAATGAAGGTTAATTTTCCAGGGGCACAATAAGTAGATAATACAAAGTGTTATGCCACATTTTACTGCAGACCTGAGTCAGACTTCCTGGAGTCAAAATCTCATTTCTCAGTCACTGCACTAACAGATGCTGCACGAAATCCTGAAGTTGGTATCTTTAGCCTCCAGGGTACAAGCAAGAGTCAGCTCTTTGCTCTGTATGAGCCTAATAAATACTGTCCAAAGAACCACAGGATCTCACTATACAATTACAAATTCACTAAGTAATAAGTTCTTACTGTGAAAACAGATCCACACACGCCCTTTCCTTTTTGACCATATATCAAAAGACGATATTACCAATTACTGTGACAGAAATGAAAATGCATACATACATACATAGCATATATGTATATATATACGAGTATTCATATGTATTCGTCAATATTTTTCTGTGAAACCATGCAGTAGCTATAAAGCTTGAAGTTACCAAAGAAAGCCTCAGTAAATATAAATACTTCAGTAAGAAGCAGTTCAGCCAATTAAATTCTTCTCTTGATCTATGCATATATCACTCATTTAACTTGTCAACAAGGAGAAATATATTTATTACAATAATATAGAATGGATCGCATTTTAAACATGAGACACCACTATGGAAGCCATTCTCATGTACATGTATTCTCAGAGATTCAGCTCGAGCTCAAAGGCATAAGCAAAATTGGCTGTTGCCTACATTGCTTGTGATAAATCCTTAGAAAGTAAAGTCTGCTACTGTCTTTGAGATATGAGAAAACACTTACTGCTAAATGGGATTAAAAAGGGGAGGGGTGGCTCTCAGCAGCAGCTACTGCCTCCTTGCAGTAACACAAGCAACAAATCAGATCTTACACAGGTTCTTCCCAGAGTTTTCCAGTCCTTCTCTTCTGCTTCCATTCCCTTTTCTGCAGTAAGAGAAAATTTCTTCTGGTCTTTTCTACATTTAAAAAATCAAAAGCTCAAACAAACAAAACAGAGTTAGCAATCAGTAAAGCAGAGGGAGCTGGTGCCTTATGGCTTTGGAAGTTGTCTGAGAGGTTGGAAAATCTGCTTCACATCATTCATATGACTGATTAAAAGCAGACACTTAACATCTCATGTCCGCTGTTCCAGGTGAGTCCCTGAGCAATTGACTACTCTAGAAAATGTCACCCTAGTGAAATTGGTTGTAAAAACAAAATAAGCAAGTCAGAAAGGAATAAAAATAAAATCCCAAGGGGGATCCCACAAGTCCACAGAAAATGTCTTCACTGCTGCAATGAAGGTACCTAAGTCCTAGACACTGTAACATACTCAGGTTTTAAACTGAAAAACAAAATAAAAGGTCATAATTCTGAGAAGTCAAATTCTCAAGAATAACTTGATTGTGATATCACATCGATCAGAATCACCTTCCTTTCAGCAATGAATTTTTTAAATATGGGACTATCTTAGTCACCTAGCTATTTTATTTTTTTTAATAACATTAAGGAATTTTTATTTTAATAAGTAGAACAAGTCTGCTGGTTTTTAAGTGATAAGCAGATAATCAGCCTACATAGACATCTACGTAAATCCTTTTACTTTTTTCGTTTTTTCTGGTTTTCAGTTACCTCCACCAAAAAGTTAAGACAACGTATGGTAGTTATAAACTTAACTGCTGCTTTTTAGGTTTCATCAGTGTTAGCATGTTTTACATACTTTTTGGCTATTATACTGCAAGGGTAAATAGTCAACTATTAAAATCTTTAAGAATCATGGAATTTTAGTTGCTTTTTCTTTATATGATAGCAAGAATTGAAATAATTTACATTTTTAAGCAGTATTCACAAATTCAGGTTTTCAGCAGTGGTTTTTTTGCCTGCATGAACCACAACACTGAAAACAGGTTTAATATTCCTAGATAAACATATCCCACACAAATTTTAACTGGGCATATTATAAGTGTTTTCTGTATAGGGCTCATCACAAAAATTATATAGAAAGCCTCTAGCATCTGTATCACCAACTATTTAATTTTCCAGTTGAGACAGAAATAGAAATACAGCTGTATCTCAACACTAAGAGCCTTTGGGGAAATGCCAAGAATGCTTTTTTCCTTAAATTGTCATGAATACTCACTGTGAGAAGACACATGCACACATGCTTCCCAAAACAGCTCAGCAGAGAGTATATTAACAATAGTAAGGCAATTCCTGATAAGACAAGAAAATGAAAAAGAAAATTCTCATTTCTTAATTTCCTAATTTTACTTATGTTCATTTTGGGCCTTTCCCAAAACCCAAATTAAGCTTAATTGAAGTAAGAAATTTTCCATTGGCTCACTCCCTCATAATAATTTTAGGGGTTGATTCTCAGTTAGCCTATAAATGCTAGTAGCTTCCATCACCTTATTATCTGAAAATCATTTTTCTTCCTGTGCTTCCTAGCTCTGAAGAACGTTCTTTTACACACATTCAAAATGACTTTTTCCATTACAAAATTGCAAGATCTTGTAAACCCTGCAAAGTATTTCATGACTGTTCTATGGCAACATCATGGAAGTGTTGTGTTTGCTAGCAAGATGAGTCCATTTTAAAAAACAAAAAAAAAAACCCAACAAACAAAAAAGAAAAAGGCAAAAAAATCCCACACAATGAAAACCCCAAAGAAGACAAAACTAACTCTTCATTTAAGCCTATATATTTTCAAGTGACAGAAAAGGCTTCAAACAGTAGTAAAAATCTTATAGTTTTCAATTTCCCTTCTTGACAAGTGGTAACTGGGTATACGCTGAAAGTTTCTTTCTTGGCGGAAGTATTATCAAATAAGGCACAAAACTGTCCTTGATAAATTATGAATGAGTAACAAAATTACAAAGAAACAAAATCTGAATATATAACAAACAAGTTAACAAATATGTCTGTTCAGTAACAATCTCTTTTTACGTAGCAGTTCTTCACAAATCCCTGAAGAGCATGTCATTAGATCTCCCGCAGTGTAAAAACCAGTACAAGACATTAGTGCAATAATAGAATGAATCTTTGGCACATCCAGAACACAACTCAAACAGCTCAAAAACAATTTTTTCGAATTCTTAAATTGCAAAGAAAAAGTAAATTATAACCAATGCAATTTCATAAACAAGTGTCACTTCATTGTCATAAGGGGGGTTCAAACTTAAACAGGTAAGATCAAGGTTGGATATAAGGATGAAATTCTTTACTGTGAGAGTTGTGAGACACTGGAACAGGCTGCCCAATGAAGTTGTGAATGCTCTACCCCTGGCAGTGTTCCAGTGCCAGGTTGGGCAGGGCCTTGAGCAACATGGTCTAATGGGTGGTGTCCCTGCCCATGACAGAGTGTTGTAACTAGATGATCTTAAGGTTCTTTCCAACCCTAACCATTCTATGATTCTACAATTACTGTTATAGAACAGAAGGAAAACCAAAACAATTCTCAAAATGTTACCTAGAAGAAAATACACCTATTTCAAAGACACAAAAATAATCCTTTCTGAAGTCCCAGGAAACAGAAAGTTTCAGCAATCAAATTCTGAGAAGTCATGAGAAACCAGTCACAAGTCAAAAGGAAGGCAATAAGGCACTGGTTCTCCTTTGCAAATCACCCTATTCTTTATGCTAAGCAACATTCCCAAATTCAAGAAAGTTTTGACTGTCATGAGAAAAAAATAAAACAAAAGGAGGTGATTAAAAAGCACTAACTGTTGAAGGAATGGTGACAGTGCTTTAAGCAGTGATAACCAAAAGCCAATACGCCACCTGTGCAGCAAAGCAGGCTGTGAGTAGGAATTCAGTAAAGTCCTTTGGATAGCTTTCCAACCAACTGCATCATCACATTTCGCATTATACCTGGCACTCATTATTGCTTTCTTTTAAAGATTCTTTTCATTGCTAAGATTTTCATCTCCTTAAGACTCCATCCATCATGCACGGAACAGTACACATGGCAATTTGGCTGGAAAAACTTAAGATCATTTCATGTATCTCTATATAAAAATACAATCTGCTATTCCCAAAAGTTTCCGTTAAGAAACATGCATTGCTTAAACATTTAGAGTAGTTAAAAATGATTTTACAAGCAAGAATCCTTCTGTCAGAACTAGAAAAATCCTGGCATCTGGCTCAATATTTATTTTCCCAGTTTTTTATAAAACAGTAATGTCAACAACAGCATTTGCACTTAACCTGATGGACTAGCAGACATTCATATTTTGCATACTGTTTACATTGTTTAATGTGTTCTTAATTATTTCATTAAGTGACTTTTTTTTATGTGATACATAATGGAGAAGATTTCTGGAAGATAGTGCTTCATCTAGTAAGAGACAAATAAACTGCAGCAGGTTGCAGATGCCTGAAATGTAACACATGCTTGAGAATTCACTAGAAGAAACAGATGAACATCTTGTCTCTCTGAACCATAGGTTAAAACAGTTACGTAGGTGAAAACTATCTGACACATAATTTGATAGCTGTTGTGGCTAAGAAAAAGAAAGTATTAATTCAGAAGAAACATAATAAAAGGAAATGGCAGTGGCTTTTCAATGGTCTCATAGAACCTTGTGGGATCCAGGTTAGCAGGGTGCCCTTCCCACTTGCAGACTTAAGGGTGGCGCAATCAGTCCAAAGTTCACAGCTACACAGTTCACAGCCACAGGTTGGGTGGAGAAGAGGTTCAGAGCAGCCCCATGGAGAAGCACTTGGAGGTGCTGGTCAATGAGAAACCTAACATGAGCTGGCTTCAGTGAGCGCTTGCAGCCCAGAAAGACAACATTATCCTGAGCTGCATCAAAAGGACCATGACCAGCAGGTTGAAGGAGGTGATCCTGCCCCTCTGCTCTTCTCTTATGAGAACCCACCTGGAGCACTGTGCACAGTTTTGGTGTTCTGAACATAAGAAGGACACAGACGTTTTAGAGACAGTCCACAGGAGGGCCATGGCCTTGAGCACCTCCCATATGAAGATAGGCTGAGAAAGTTGGGGCTGTACAGCCTGGAGAAGAGAAGGCTGTATGGAGACCTCATAACAGCCTTCCAGTATCTGAAGGGGGCCTACAAGGATGCTGGGGAGGGTCTCTTCATTAGGGACTGTAGCGATAAGACAAAGGGTAATGGGTTCAAACTTAAACAGGAGAAGTTTGGGTTAGATATAAGGAAGAAGTTCTTCTATATGGCTGCCCAAGGAAGTTGTGAATGCTCCATCCCTGGCAGTGTTCAAGGCCAGGTTGGATGGAGTCTTGGTGATATGGTTTAGCGTGAGGTATCCCTGCACTGGGCAGGGGGGTTGGAACTGGATGTTCTTAAAGTCCTTTCCAACCCTGCCTATTCAATGATTCTATGATTCTGTAAGGACTGGTGCAACAAGGGCAGGAAAGGAAAGCATCTGATAGCGTTCCAATGAGTTCTTTGCTTTTGGGGTAAGAGAGCAGCAGATACACAGGAGTTCTTTCCTGGGAGCCTTTACATGAGATACAGAAATGCATCAGCCTAGGTCTGAAGCAATCCAGTATTGTTAGCACAAGTGCATGCCTCCCTCTTAATAGCTAACAACTCATGATCACAACGAAGAATCTGAAACCAAAGAAACGTTTCAGCAACAAAACATGTAAACAAGCTGAACTGAAATACTAGACAAAACCAACTTATCTAGTAGAATGCGTAAGAAATGTGTACTCATGATGCTAATTAGGCCAACCAGTTAATGGAAAATCTAAAACTATAATTTCTTTTTCTGAAAAAAAACCAAAAAACTGATAACAACCTGGCAGACAATATTAAAAATGTTAGCTCAATAGCAATGTTTAAAGAAAGCTAGATCGAAAATGCTGTATTTGTTACTTAATTTTTAAATGGAGTTAGACTAGCAATGTATAAGAGGATAAATAAAACACTTCTCACTTTTCACAGTCTCAAGTATGTAAAGTTAGATAAAGAGACAAAATTCAAATATTATCTTCAGAGAGGCTTTGAAATGCCGTTCCTCCAAAATTAATAAAAAAGGTCTTCCTTCCAAATCTGTGTGCATGGGTAACCAATATTCAAATTACTATGACATGGATTTGGCATGTGAAATATCTAATTGTAATTGCCTGTTCTTGTATTGTTTCTTGACCATTCTGTATCTTTGTTTTTGCAGATGGATAGCTTTGTTCCTACATCGAACTGAAATCCTACCTCTGCCAAAAATGACAAAAAAAAATTTTTACTACAGCAAATATAATTTTATTGGATAATTCTAACTGTCTGTGTTTTCAAGCAACTAAATGAGCTCCTGAAATATTGACAATAGCAGTACAACAATAACCTTGCTCTACTAAGTATATTCAATCTCCTTTTTTACATATGGCATATTTTCAGACTACCTATTTACAGCAAAACCAACAGCAGAAAATCTGGGATACTGCAGATTCCTATGGGTGTTGTTTTCTCCCATTTTCTACTTAGTGAATGTGTTTGGGGGAAAAAAAAAATTGCCAGATGTAACTTAAAGTGAGTGAATAAATCTCTAATTTTGAGCTTAAGGTAGGAAAAAAAAGCACTTTTTTATGAGTTCAGTCTTACTGAAATTTTCTAAATGGATACTTGACAAAGTAAGCACGATATTCCTCAGACACTGGCAGATGATTCTAGGCACTTTGACAAGCAACACACATTAAAAGAATGATTTAATTCCAAAAAAAATTTCTTAATAGTATTTCCCATCTGATTCACTAATGAGAGAGAGATTTTCCCTCAAAATGAAGAAGGACAGAAGAATGTGGAGGACAAAGCTCTGCTGTGGATATTCTGACAGAATGTTTGCAGGATAATAAACCCCCTCAACACCACTAAGATTATCAGTTTACATAACACTAACATCAGTGGGTTTATGTATATACAGCAGGGTATGTATTTTCCTTTTTCCACAGTTGATGTCTGTAATACCTTCTTAAAATGCTTTGCAATCTCAGGCCCTTAGAGCATGATCTGCCTCTAATTTCATGCTCACTCGACCCTGCCACATTAGACGTTTAGGCAAGTGGCCTGTAATTGATATTGTACTTCATACTATAGGAGCTCAGTTTGTACTTTAGAGCTGTGAAAAGGGAGAAATAAGTGTTCTGCTTATCCCTTCACTTTCACAGGCTGATTGACAAGCCCTTTACTGATTCAAACCAGATTTTGAAAACCTGCTGTCAGCCCCCGAATACATTACCAGGCCTGACTGTCTCTGCCCAGCCTCCCCTGGGTCCTCCCCCCCCCAGGCCTAGGACCCCATTTCAGCTCATTCTAGAGACATCAGTCCCTGCTCAGAGACCCTGTAGGAGTGCTGGACTCCAGCGCCATCTCTGGCCCTGCCTCCTAGACAGTATCAACATCAGGAGTCCATCTCAACATGAACTAGCTCCTACGAGCTAGAGCCCTGAGAGAGACTCGGCTATGTCTCACCACTTGCCATGCCAGGGGCTGTCAACAGACCCCACAACTAGCCCCTATGCTGTAGAATTGAACACCTTGGGTGCCAGCATTGCCCCTGGTGTCAGGCTTTCCACTTCAGGGGGCCAGTCAGCTCTCACTGCACGCTGACACCTCTCTCCTCAACAGGGTCTGAAATCCAGAATGACTATTCACCAGTGTCTGCCTAAAATCTTTTTTGCTTCCAACAGGAGAATTTTTCTCACATTTTAATGATGTAAGTAATCTGGAAAGAGTCACTACTTCCCCTTGAAAATGCAGAGATTGTAAGAGATTTGTGTGTACAGAAATGTTAACAAAAAGCTTTAGAAGTTCACTATTTTATAGATTTCTTTATCTAAGATAAAATTATTTTAATATGTCAGCCCACTATATAGCATATAAAAGCATTCAGCATCTGTATGAGATTTCACAGTCAAGCTAATACCTGATAAAGACAAAAGAATCCATATAATGGATTTGCCATTTCCACAAGAACAACAAGGACCTGAAGAGAAATACACATACAAAGGGTAAGTCAGTTTTGCCATTCAGATACAGCATCTTGTGTTTAATAATCAAAAGAAGAAATATTTCTACAAGGATTATCATTATTAAACTGGTTTGTAAAGGATTCAAGCACTGATTATATATAGTATTTTCCTTTGCAATTTATTAAAGTTTCAGGAGAAAACTTCAAGACTACAATTTGTTATATCTCCATGACAATGTTTTATGCCACATAGGACTGCCCAAACACAGTGACTGGAAGACAGTAATTATTTCAAAGGAGAGAGAGTCCCCAATTTTGTTTTATTTTCCTACAGTAATGGTAAGCATAGCCATTATCACAGCAGCTCTTTCACTTTGTTCTACACCCCATCCTGTGAGCCAGATTGCATATAATACTGACAATCGCATCACAAATTCATAAGTTCTGATCTTCTATTATAAAAAAGAGCAGAAGGTTAAAATAATGCAAATAATACTATAAAGCTTCTCGCATTAAAACTGGAAAGCGTTTAACTTTGAAACTGCCTAGGCCCATCATTCAGTTTGGAATTACACTCCTTAATCCTACTTCATTTCTAGTGTTGATGTTGTTTGACTAGATTTTGAAAAGCATCATTTCTTAGCCAAACTCTGCTCACTACTTCAGCGCTTTAATACCAACCAGCTACCTAACAATTCCAATGCTAAAGAATCTTTCTTTCTTTGAGTACGAAGTAGCAGACCTGTGACTCTACTGCTCAGCTTTGGCTATGATCTGAAACTGTACTGAGATCCAAGGTCAGAAAACGGTGTTGCTGGCCTAACCAACTACAACTTCTAAGTGTTGCTAAATATTACTGCTTATTAATAGCTGCAATTTATTATATGACACTAGGAGGAAGAAGACATTTTCAGAAGAGGCAGAACTTCTTGTTTACTTATGATGCATTACCAGTGTGTAGCCATGAAATACATAATACCCAGACTTGAAGCATCAACAACAGTCTGATGGATAACAATGGCTGTTCCAAACCGTTCCAATATTAATTTCAGATTATTAGCAGTGGAAAATATAAATCAAATAAAGGTTTATGCATATCCTGGTCACAGGCTGAGTATTACACTCTGCAGTACATTCAATATGTTTCTGTCAAATTTTATAGCTGGAGCTATTATAATGAGATTCTTCAAAACCTTGAATTAAGAATAATGATCAAAAGCAGAAAAAGAACACTCTCAAAAATAACCTTCCTCTGGAAATTATGAACAGTGTCCTCCACCATGACAGGTACTCATCTACCCTTTCAAAACTCATATTTCAAATACTCATGGATCAGGAGGATACTCTGGTCTCAGCTGTGGTAGATCAGACTTGGGATTCCAAGCCCCTAATTCAAAGCTTTTTGTCTTAAAATGAATGAGATGCGAAGAAAAATAACAGAAGAAGTGACTGGAATCCTGGAACTGTTCCTTTCCCACAGAAATTTTAGAACTCTTAAGCCAGAATTTGTTCCCTTTTGCTTCTTTTTTCCAGGTCCCTGAATTTAGTATGCATAACTGCACGGCGGCTTGTTTTCCTCAGAAATCAGAGAGATTTCTGTTGTCAAAATAACTGGATGAGGCATTTGGAAATGTGGGTTCTAATCCTTCAAATCAAGAAGACATACAAAAAAATGCTCCTATTTCTTAAGCATGTGCTGTAACTCCTTAACAGGTATACACATTATGTGCTTTCAAAGGAGTAGTTTGTGCCCAGTAAAATATTATGGTGTAAAATAAATGTAGCAAATGTTTATGGGCAGCTCATTCAAAACTGCTCAGTTAATTTCTACCCTGCGGTACAGGGTAGAATGATTCCCATCATATTCACTAAACATAAAAGTAGAGCATTCCATAAAATTTATCAGCTCCCATTGTGTAAGCCCCCCAGGAAGTTTTAAAAACTCACTAGAAATGCATCTAGTTTCCAGAGAATTCAAAACTGAGCATAAATATATTTAGCCATGAATCCACCCTGTTGACTGTCTACTATTATACCAATAAATTACATATACAAAATCTATATTCAGGATAACACTTCTGAGGTTTTACCTCTTTGAAAAATGGATGTACAAAATGTAACATTTTAGGAACATTCTAAAAATATATGCATCAACATCTGATGCTTAAATTATTTCCACAGGATTTTGAATTCAAGCACATACTCATGCACACTAAAAAGGAGCATGATCTCCCACTCTCTAGTAGCAATCATCCCAAGCCCCAAAGAACTGGGAAGGCAGTATTTTTTGTGTTCCTGCAGAAGCAGAAGACCCACAAGAAGTGACAGTCATCTATCTGTTCCTATCTTGATTGTTTGAGGCTGTTGTGCTCACATTAATGGGGGATCTGAAGTGGGCACATATACAAGATAAATTTATTTCACAGGTAGTGAATTTGATACTATGCACATATATCCCATTAACTCTTCACTGGTTATAGCACCAGGATATTAATCAGAGCTATTACAGTTATTAAGTAAGCTATTAGTAGAACAGTTTATGGGGTTCTAGTCCCATCTTTTTTTTTTTTCACTTTTTAAGTTTATTTAAAGGAAGACAGTTATTTTGAGGATAGATTTTGACCTAAGGCTTCCAAAAATCAATTAAGGCAGGAAAGATGCCATTGTTTCATCAAGATGACCAAAGGACAACAGTTTGGAAGGGCAGATATCAAGTGGACTTCTACACAGCCTATTGTTAGCTCAGTATTATTCATTAATTGCTTACATGATGGGAAAAAAAATTATTATATTACATTTCCAGATTACAGTGGGATGAATTGCATAACTGTTCGAGGTCAGGGACAATACTGAAAATTATCTTCACAGACCACAAAAATAATACAATAAAATTGATAAAACTCTAGAGAAACAAGTGTACATTATCACATTAAGGTGTAATGAACCAAATACAAAAATGATGAAGAACAGCTGGCTACGTATTGGTTCTATAGAAAAGAATCTATAGATTACAGTAGATCAGAAGCTGACTACAACTCATATTATATTTACTAAGAAGTTAAAGGCCAACCTGAGATAAGCTGAAAGCAGGATAATTGTAAAATCTTTACCTTTGAAGATCTAAGGAACTTAAGGTTTACACACATTGCATTAGTACAGTTGACCTTGACACTGGGCAGTGTTTTATTCTATGCTTTTGTTTCTTTGAAACTTCCTCTGAAAATAACAGTTGGATGTCTATGAAGTGAACATGCTTTGGAACATACCTGAAAACAAACAAACAGGGAATAAAAGAGTTCTTGAGAGTGAGAGCAAGAGTGTCGAATACAGATAATTATGAGTTCACTGGTACTGGCAGTGGGCAGCTCAGAATGTATCACTTAGAAAGAAATTATGGTCCTATAAAGGACTCATTCAACCACTGATGCAAACATTAGGGGTTGAACTACTGATTTTGCCTGACCTATTCAACATCATTTGAAGACAAAAAGCATTCCTAGAAGAGACTCTGGCATTTGCCGATGTTTGTCCACAGTTTGGGGATAAGATATTCTGAGGTGGATCTCAAAGCTAAGTGCATGTTTCATCTATTTTCCACTAGAAAAGGCATAAAGAAAGGACTCTTAACAGCATAGGGATAAATATGGCAGAATCAGAGGGGGCACAGATGCTGGTTTGAGGCACTGCTGCAGACACCAAAGTTAAACAGGAGTCTTAAGAAAAGCTGTTTTGCTCCGTTTTGCTCCATCATCCCCTGCTTCTGGTTCCCTCATTGTGCATATGCATTTTGTGCTAGTTAAGAAGTCCTAAACAGTTGAAAATATTTTCTTTGCCAGCATTGTGCTTCATCCCCAAAGACATGAAAAGTCTCCACCAGATGCAACAGGGATAAATGTGATGGTGTGGTAGGCAATTACAAAGCTTTGCAGAGAGGTCTAAAGAGAGGGTGGAAGGCAGGAAGGTCAGGTTGCAAGATCACACTTCAGAGTAGCTGATTACTGTATGTGACAGAAGGCATGGCAGAAGGCAACGCAAGTTGCCACTCGCATTTATTAAGTTCTTTGAAGCACACAGTTAATATATGATGGAAATCTAAAGGAGTTTGACAGGTGTCCACCAAAAGAAACACCATTTGAATTTTAATAGGTAGATTAAAAGACTGATTTGTTAAACCAGATCCAACATCAAGATTATAGTGTAGGTATATCCCTATGCTTACTTCATTAGACATTTGTCTTTCAAGCATGGTGTTGAACAGACACAATGTTTCTGTTGATTTTACCCCTTAATTTTTTCCTCATTTGATTCCACAGTTGAAAAATACCTACTTAGCAGTTCTATTTCATTTGGAACAACTGAGCAAACCCCTTTAGCATTAATTTAAGGGCACGCTTAATGAGACCCCTATTAGACAAACTAAATAATCATAGTTCAATTCATCTACAGTCTTTCCAATTTCTAAGTAGATGAGATAAAGTATTTTCCAATAGATGTGGCTTAAAGAAATTTTATAGTTGTATGAATGAGATCAAATCAGAATCCTTCTCAAGTCAGATTTATTTTTTAATTTCTAATAATATATACAACTTGAATAAGACATTTAACAGTTGCTTATCATTTTAAACATGTATTGAGATGGAGGATAGACTCATGACATGCCTGAAGTTGTTACTGTTACAAGAAGCATTATGAGAATATTAAACAATCTCTTACAATACCAATAAACAACAAAAACTTTCCCAGAATAATTTAATGGAATAATCCCCTTTACTGAAATAATTAGCACTGAAGTACTAAAAATATGCAGTAGATATAAAATATACAAGATCTTCATTGTGTTGCATTTACTTTAACTGAAATGTTTCATGCATCTCTTCCTCTGAGCTCTGCAAACTGAATGGAAGCTTTGCATACGTTAAGTATACTGAGCATACGCAGTTTGCATGCTGCTGGACATTCAGTTAAACATGCCAGTTAAATATTAGGTAAGATTTTGGTTGAATGGTTTATCCTTAGAGTATTCTTCCACATGAATGTCATCAGTAAAGGTTACCTCTTACTTTGTTAAAAATCACATACATATGTATCATCTCCAATTTATCATTCACACCAATTCACTAACAATTTTGTCTGCCCCATCCCCCACTAGTGACAAGATTGGTATTACAGCCAAGAAAGTCCATCCTGTGACTATTGACGGTTTAAATCATTTTGGTTTACAATGCGTTCAATAAGGTTAATTCCCCTTTCTTTATGAATATGCCAAATCATCAATGGGAGTTTTACAGATAAAAGGGATGACGACGCAAATTGTAGTCTTTGTTCATCCCAGTTAGTTGAAAATTTGGACTGGAGAAAAGCAGACTGAAACTCTCATGTAAATTCATTAATACTGTCATGAAATCTTTTAGCTGTTTTATGTATTAGAGCAGCTGCTAGTGTAGCTTAAAATAAAACAGGAAGGGACCATTCTGCTTTCAGCAGAACAGACTTTGCAGGCTTGAATTTGGTAAAGACATCATGCTATCTTTTAATGACTGTTCCCTGGATGACTATCTCCCTAACAACAGATGATGCTTGTGTAATATTGTCTGAAACAAAAGGGCTTCAGTTTGTAATCCTACTCTCATCACAGTTTGATTACCAAAACAGGCAAGACAAAGAGACAGATTACTTAATAGTATGACCCACTCACTACCACCCCCAGGTAAAATCTGAGGTTCTTACTCAGAAGATAATATCTCATTTTAACCATCCCACTTCTTAGAATACAAGAGACCAGTTTTAGGATTAACAGATCTCCCTTCATGCTTTCTTTTCCTTACCCCTTTCTGAAGGCAAATTGTTTCTCAGAAGATAAGAACTCCTGTTTTATTCCTGTAATCTGCATGATCACCAACATCTCTGAAGACAAACATCTGCATAGGATTCACTAGAAAATATTTACCCACTTTGAGTGAGAGCACAGACATAAAACCTCACGGACTTTATTTTGTTGTCATGATCACCTTTAATAACTAATATATTATCAATAAATTGAAAAAAACCTGAGCTTTTTCTTTTATTTGCCAGCTTCATGCTTATTCAAAGGTTGCAAAATAATAGCAAATCTTAATATATTCCAAATGACAGCCCTTTTGAGGGACTGAAATGAGTCCATGAGCTTTAATATTTAACCTTCACAGAGGATGCGCATCATGCCTTTGCATTTTTATACTTCAGGCATGTTCACGTTCTCTTCTCTAAGAATCAACCCGCTTAGAGACCCCATTCTCATAGAAAAAAAAAAAAAAAAAAAACATCTGCCAAACAGCATCACTTATTTTTAAAAGCAAAAAAACAATGAGTCATTTTGGAGTCTAAATTCGAAAAGATAAGAGTAATAAAACCTTTGCAAGCTGTCAGGTGGTTCAGTGTTTGGGCATATGAGTTCTATAAGGGCAAACTTGGAAAATCCTGAATAATTCTCCTATAATGCTGCTCAGAACAATCCCTGACTTTTCAACTAAATCAATTATTTATGAAAGAGTGAATGCTTTGTTTACAATTGCATCTATATTTTTAGGAAGTGATGGAATAAACATGACTTGGGTGCTTAACACCAGCCTAATAATTTCTGAGTGCTACAGCACAGTGGACAAGAGAGAGAATAAATTCTCCAAAGTTTTAATTATAAAAGCTAACGCGTTTTAAGATTGTAGTGTTTTGATGAAGTAATGATTACAAAACAAAGAATTCAATTGCCCTTTCTTGCTTAGATTTTAGAAATGTATTAAGTGTGTGTGGATGGAAAAGATATTTAATAACAAAAGGATGTCATCTGTCAGATCTGCTAGGGACCTAAGGGGAGATACATGCAGAGCCTTGCAGAGAACCTCCACTACAGTGCATCATTCCCTACAGGCTGTGCTAAGGCATCTCTAAGAATGCACACTGAACTTATATTTATACCTTTTATACCTAGTCCTGAGTATGTGTTCTCTTCTACAAATGGAAAAGGATTTTTAAATTAATGTTAAATTGCCAAATTCTCATGTGACTTTAGGAAAGATGTTCAATAGTTAGAAAAATAATAATAAAAAGCCAAGTTTCTTTCCAAACTTTTTATTCCCTGTTCCTGCTTGTTGAAATGAAAAGGAATCAATAGTGAACTCAGTTTCAAGTTTAGGATCACAGCAGGATTTAGTTTTAATTTCTGGTTAAATTTACATGTGCACCCATCAGTTACTAACTTAAGACTGTATCCTTCAATGTTTCTCTATGACCTTAAAAAGCTTTTCTGCACTTTAAGATTTATTGAACATCTCTCTAGTTACAAAGCACATATATTTTGTACATTTTTAGATAGGAAATATTTACTAAATAGGTGTAAAAGGAAAGCACATGAGCTAAGTGGTACTCTCTCTACTTTGTTGATACTCAGTGGCCTGTAATAAATACCAGAATGAGCACAGAAAAATCTATACTCAGAATTTGCTTGGTGCAACAGAGAAGCCATGTCCTTTTAATCTGCCCCTTAAACATTACACAGGGCAGAATGGTGGGCTGGAAAATATGTATTTGTCAACTCAGAGCAACTGTGCTCATGGGAATTATGACTGACCTCCAAGGCATGCCTTATTCCTAGACAGTCCCTGCTAAAGTGAAATAATTTTATACCATTTTGAAAAGCCAGATCACATTTTGTACTTCTTCATGTACACAGCAATAAAAAGAACATAAATATTACCTGAGTAAGCTTTCACAAAATCACCAGCGATCCACTTTGTAAAAAAATGCTACCACATTGTCCTGAAATAATCTCTGGGCTTAGAAATTTAAGTAACTGTGACAATTTTTGTAAGGAAATGTTAGTTTAAATTGCTAAGCCTACTGAATAGCCAGCAATCATTAAAAGGTTTTCTAGCTTAATGGCATTATTTATCTTCATGCTATGAACTGCACTTGGCAGCGATATCAAACGTGATGTAAGGTACGACATAGCACTGGGTCTTAGCACCACATTTCAGACCAGAAAACCACCCTGGTCAAGCCGCAGACTTAAAGAAGATATTAGGGGAATTCATAAGTGGAGGTGAAGCAGAAGACACCTAAACCAATACAGCCATCAGTGGGGACAGATTTGAAACAATGAACTTTTCTCCAGTGTTTTAACTTACATGCAGCTTAATATTCCTGTTTAATAACCACAGCTATCTTCTTTAAAAAAGAAAAAAAAAAAGAAAATTAGAGCGAGAATGGGTTAAGATAAATACTCTTTTTCAAATTATTCTTGCAAGCCTATGGTATTTACTTGTATCTTAAGGGTAACTGGATAGAGCTCAATATCACAACCATTAAAAAGATAAAGAATACTATTTAGGTGAAGCTAGCTGGCTGGCTGTCATTAAAAAAAAATATGCTAAGACTGCTTAAGCAATTTTGATGGTCACAGAGCTTAGCAAATTATGTTTTAGAAGCTCTCCCCAGTGCAGATGAGACAGAAAAATCTGCATCAAATGATTTTTAACACATAAAAAGGACTTGTATTGAACAAACAATAAATGAATGAAATAAATGAGACCTGATGCATGTAAACAATGTTGTTTAACTGTTCTTATACAGTATTTCCTTCTTATGTTACAGTAAATCTTTTACTATTAAATTCCCCTAGCTAGAAGCTAGAAACTTTAAATTTCTCTCTCTTTTTTTTTTTTTTTTTTTAAGTGTTACAAACACCCGTGCGTAGAACAGGAAAAGAGAGGAAGGTAATAGTGTTGCACGAGACATGGCGCAGGAGGGTATGTTTAGGGTTATGATCAGTGTCACAGACTCTAGATGGAGACCTGTAACTAGCAGCATTCAGCAAGGGCCAGTTCTGGGTCCAATAGTTTAATTTACCCATTAGCATCTTGGATGAAAGGAGAGAGTATCTTCTCAGCAAGTTTGCTGGTTTGCTGACAATGCAAAACTGTGAGGAGTAGCTGATACCCCCAAGTGCTGTGCTACTATTCAGAAGGATCTAGACAGGCTGTAGAGATGGGCTGAAAGGAACCTTTTGAAGTTCAGCAATGCAAGTGCAGGGTTCTGCACTTAGGGAGAAATAACCCAGGTCTTATTACAAGCTGCGGGCTGACCTGCTGGGAAGTAGCTCTGAGACCCGAGGGTCCTGGTGGGCAACAAGCTGTCCATGAGTCAGCAGCAACATGCAGTTGTGGCCAAGAAGGTCAATGGCATCCTGTGCTGCATTAGGAAGAGCAATGACAGAGGCAAAAGGAAGTTAAGCCCAGAGAGGGCTGCTGGAGATAGTCAAAAGCTGACTGGACACAATCCTCAGCAATGTGCCTCAGGTGATCAGGGAGGCTGGACTAGATGACCCGTGGTGGTCCTTTCCAACTTTAACCATTCTGTGATTCTGTGATTTTTTTTCCACCACTGCAATATCTGTAAAATGGCAGTTTCACCTTAGGAATGTGTATCAGCGTTAACACCCTCTTCAGTACCACACATGCACACTGTCGTGGCTTAAGCCCAGCTGGTGACTCAGAACCATGCACAAAGAGGAAGAAAAGGTAGTTTACCAGAATTTAAGCAGACTAGCAAGGATAGTTAAAGTAACTTAAAAATCAAATGATGCTGTGTCAACTGTGTCAAAAATGTTGCTTTCCTGAATAACACAAATCAAGTGATCTTTGCTGTGAAAACTTTTTTTTTTCTTTTTCTTGTAGGGGTAAATGAAATAGGAGAACAAGATATTATCACCCTAGGACATTTTTGACACATACAGCAGTAATTACATGGCCTGCTAAATAGGTATCTAGGCTAAATAGCAGAAAATATGCTGCAGCCAGCTGGTATTAAAAATACAGTAGAGAAAGTGTACATCTAATGAGGTAACATGTACTAGCTTAACAAATATTTGGGTCACAGCGTGTAAGTGGTGTAAGTCTGTGATATTCTGCTGACTTGCATGGAGTTGCAGAAATTTCTGTGAGTTAAGAGTGTAAGCTGAAGTACATGCTCATTTTATGGTGGGTGACACATTTGATTCAGACAGACATGCAAAGACAACAGACACTCCATAAGATGACTTTACAGCACATAGACAGCAAAACTTTTAATTATATTAATTTCCATAACATTTTGTTGATGCATTTCTATATCGCTTGTTTGGAATTGTCCACATCAGGAATAGTTTTTAGATACCTTAACATAACCCCCATGAATCATAAGTTACCCTTGCAAGATAAGGGCTGAGTACTTCCCTCCATCAGCAGTACATCTGTCTAATACTGAGATCCCATATGCTCCTTGCTAACTCCTGCCAAAAATCCCACTGTACTGTGGAGAGAAACTCAGCAAGGAGAACTGGAGTTTCCAAATCACAATGCTTATTACAATAATACGCTGAGGGGAAATGCTTCGTGGGTTTGGCTTGCAGAATGGAGTATTTGTTCGGAAACCACTCATCAACTCATTTTGCTCAAATAACAAAGATTACCCCATTACCAGCATCATTCCCTGTCATGCATACACTCATTCATAAGCACAACTGTGTTTCAGAGACTTTTTGACTTAATAATTTTCTAAGAATCATTTAACTACTGTGCGTAAAAGATGAGGATAAGGGTCTGCAGTTAAATAATTAAAAGGAGAAAAAAAAGGAAAATCCGTCTCTTCTTCAGTTGGCAACTTTGTCTAAAAGTAAGGCTGCATGTGAAGCACATCAAAAAGTCAGTTCATACAATTAGCTAATAGCCACTATTGACATAGTAAAATCAATTTATGACAGCTATCCTAGTAAAGCCAAGGCAGTTTAATGCAATATATTGTCCACCATTCGCTTTTAAAGTTTAATCACTGTTAGTATCATAGGGAATATATTTTATGCTGATATACCCAGGATGCATACATTCAGTAGCTACCCGGAAGCTGCAACATAACATAACCTAGAATGCAGCCAGCCTATCTATTGTCGCTGAGAGACTAAAAAAATCAGCTTTGGCACTGCTCTTTTGCAAATAGCTGTCTTGAGTTTCGAGAGCAGAACTCTTCAATAAAATCCATGCTGGAACAGATACTACTGCAGAACACTGGGGCTAAGTGCCAAATATGACCTCAGTTCTTGCCCCAACAACAAAGATCATTGCTAAGGCTAGTATTGACAATGTTTATGTTTTTTCTTTCTTCTTTCTCCTACCATTAGCAAGAAATCTATAATCACCACGTCTTTCTTCATAATAAACACTGTAAAGTGAGGCAAACAGCAACATTCTAAAAAGCTGAAAAGAGTTATAATATTAAAAACAAGCTAGATTTGCTTTCTTCATAAAAATTCTTTGTCAGTTTTATAATTGGCTCTCTACTTCTTCAGCCATGTACTTGTCAAGCTTTCAAAATATATATTCACAGCAGGGAAGCATTCAGCTGGAAGATTTTATCAGATGCAACTGAAGCAAGCCTTTAGCTGGCAGCAGAATACAATTTTCAAGATCCATGCAGCCTTAAAGCATGTGAGTAATTGCATTGTATCTGGGAGTTTTAACTTCAACAGGACTGCTTGTGCAAGTAAAGATTATACAAGTGAATAAGCATTGGCAAATCAGTCCCAGAATGTACATTCTTTGAAGTGTATACGTTTTTAGAGTAGACCTGGGAACACATCTCCTGCATGCAGAAGTATAAGTTTTTATTTTGAAACAGTGAAGATGTGCTAAAGACAGAAGTTTTACATGAAATTGCCATGTGTCGTGGTTTAAGCTCAGTCAGCCACGCAGTTGCCCTCTCACTCTCCCCAGTTCTTCCCCCTAGCTCCGGGAGGGATGGGCAGGAGACTCAAAAGAATGTAACTCCCACGGGTTCAGATAAGAACAGCCCAGTAACTAAGGTATAACACAAACAACTACTGCTACCACCAATAATAATAATGATAAGGGAAATAAAAAGGGAAGAGAATACAACTGCTCACCACCCGCCAACAGATACCCAGCCTGACCGAGCAGTGATCTAGCCCTTCCAGGTAACTGCCCGCAGTTTATATACTGGGCATGACGTGCTGTGGTATGGACTACTTCTTTGGTTAGTTTGGGTCAGGTGTCCTGTCTCTGCTTCCTCTTGGCTTCCCATCCTCCCTGACAGAACATAAGACTCAGAAAGTCCTTGGTCAAACTAAACATTACTAAGCAGGAACTGAAGACATCAGTGTTGCCAGCACTGCTCCCAGGCCAAAAGTCAAAAACACAGCACAGCACCAGCTACTAAGAAGCAGAAAAAATGACTGCTACTGCTGAACCCAGGACAGGGTTTAGCTGCTGCTTAGTAATGTTTAGTCTGGCCATCGACTTTCTGAGCCTCATGCTCTGCCAGGGAGCAGGGGAAGCCGGGAGGAAGCAGAGACAGGACACCTGACCCAAACTGACCAAAAAGTGTCATGGTTTAAGCCACTCACAGCTTCCTCTCCTCCCTGGCAGACCATAAGGCTCAATAAGTCCTTGGTCAGACGAAACATTACTTAACAACAGCTAAAAACATTGGTGTTATCAGCGCTGTTCCCAGGCCGAAAGTCAAAAACACACCACTGCACCACCTACTAAGAAGGAGAAAAAATGTCTGCTACTGCTGAACCCAGGACACCATGTTATCAGAAACTGTACCACAGAGATACTTTTTCAAACATGTTAAAAATATTCTCTAACAATTTAATGTTACAGAAGCTATTCGGACAAATTTAGATCTCCAGATTTCCACCTATATCTGTGAGATAGCAGAGGATATAAACTAGCACAAAATACATTCTTCTTGCATTCAGTTGGCACAATATGATAGCATCAAGGAGACAGGAATAAAGTTTTTGAAAGTAATTAGGCAAGGGAAAGAGACATATCTGATGTGTATGTTATGAATCTTTACAAGACTGATAGCACTGAACGAGCACTGAGTAAATAATTTAATTTTCTGTGTACACTGATTTTACTCAGCTTTCAGGTTACCGCTGATAACAAAGCAAAAGATTTCAATGAAAACTAAACTAAAAATATGGTGTCTCTCTAGCACAGAATATATCAGTGCCTTCTCTGGGAAAATCTGTGTAGCATTCAACAGAAAGTAAATTTCTCACCTTGAAACAGCAATACAAAGTGAGTAAACAGAAAGGCAAAAAATTAATATTCATGCAGATAGACAGAAAAATTAGAACCAAAAGCTAGTATGCATTGGTGTAGAGCTCTCATTTTTTCCAGTGTCTTCCCCAAAGTCTTATTTTCCCCTGTCTGTTGATAAAGCTTGCTTGTGGGGTTTTTTTTAACACTTAGGTTGTAACAATTTGCATTCTCTTTGCAGAAGTTAACTATTTTTCATGAAGTATTTCTACAAAGGCAAGTGAAACAAATACCACGAACATCTTAAAGAACTCAAATTCTTCCTGATACACACAAAAGGCAAATAAAAATATTTCCTAAGTGAATTCTTACAGTTCCTGGAGAAATTCTGTCTCTAGACATCTAAATTCACATTTTATTTATCATTTCATGTCTGCATGATCCATTATTTTTCCAGGCCTCTCACACTCTCATACTCCCTTGAGAGACATGCTTTGTTACTTCCATGACACCTCCTGCTCCAGCTTGTAGCAGCTGAGAAACAGAAAGGCCCACAGTGTTGTTATGTCCCTTAATCTTGTAGCTGAGTGTGTGCGATGTGGTAGAATGCACTTCCAGCTTAGTATTCCTTAAATTTGCCCAGGCTGAGCTGAGTTGAGCTATGGCTGTGTGCGAAATTCAGTAAAGCCTATGTTTTCTGTATCCTAAGGACTGAATACCCTAGAGTTTATCAGGTCATTCACAGATGGCTTTATCAAAATGTATCAAAGATGACTGTCACTAAAAATTCACCAACACAATGTCTAAAATGAACATTGAAAACAAAAGTAGAAAACAAGGAACTACTTCTAAGCTTTATTTCATTTTTATCTGACCTTGCTGCTTCAGCTTCACCTCTTGCAACTACCTGGCTTCCCTACAGTACCCCTTTCAAGCTTCCACTGGAGTACCCCTGCAAATACTCCCTCCAAATCTCTACAGCAGCGAGGCAGACTGGGGGTACTATACAAAATGTGGCCTTCTCACTTTGGTGGCTAGGCTCTCCAAAATCACATAAATAGTACTTGTAAAACCAACGTTTGTTGTAAAAACACAGATCTTACAGAAAAATTGTTTAGAAACATGTAACGCTTTTTTCCCATGATGGATATAGATGCTAAATGCCAATGAAGATTGCACAATTGGATATATTGTATAACAGTATAAGATTTAATTATTCAGGCTAAAAGAAAATCTTAGTGTTATTTAAAAAGTTTTTGACAATAAACAATTATACTCTTTCTCTGATTTAGGCAGAATGAAGCAATGACTTCATTGACATAGAAACATCCTAACCTTGAATAATCAGGTCAGTGAACTTTATATCAAAAAGGCGGTAAAAGGTAGCAGTACATAGTAGCTAACTTCTTCACAGAGATTTACTGGAGTGGCAACTTGAGTTTCACCAGTACACATGACAGCTCCTTAATGCAGCTATTCACAACTCCATGTTTCCATGACTTGCAAGTATTTTATTATTTATAGAATATTTTTCTTGTCCCCTGACCTTTTATGACACCCATAGCTCCTGCTTAGTCTGTCATCTTACTTTTTAGTCTTCTGTACTTCCGTCCATACTCCCAGAAGCACTTGCTACTGGTCTCATGTCCATCTCCATCTACCATACTGTTCATATTTCCTCCCGTCCTTCTGACACTACACAATTACAGCTTCTCTCTATTACCACAAATATCCTTGCCTAGATCTTCAACCAGTGCACGACCTCCTTGGGGGAACTGCAAGGAATTGCTGATCAGCTCCTGCAGTCATAAGCCATGTGAGGTCAGCATAAAAATGTTCTATAAACAAGAAGCATCAGTACATTTTTCAGACACTTAGAATGCTAGAAGCCTGTGTAGCTCTAGCATAAGTAGACTGATAAAATGTAATATGCATTTTCACATAGGACATGCTATAAATGAGGAAACCACACATCAAATTTCAGATTCCTCTTCCAAAGAATAGCAATACTAGAATATTTAAAAACATATGCAGTTTTTGACTATTTTTTAACATAGTGCTGCACTGCCTTACTAAAAGTGATTTTCATTTTCAAGATAGTCTCAATATAAGCCATTTTTAATTAGCAGTAACTACAGGTGTCCAGGCTCTCAGATACGACTCCATAGCATAAACTGCAGATAAAAGCCATACTAACTAAGCAGCCATATTTTGAATTGACATGCAAGCAAAAATAATAATTCCTTAATGTTTTCCACCACCACCTGCTTCTAAACTTATTCTTTCAACACAATAAACCTAGTGAGAGTTTTCTTTCCTTTAATATGAGAATCAGCAGTAACAAGAGAGATCAAAGCAATACAACGCATTATGATTTCACTCAGTTCCTGGAACAAAACCAGATTTTTATATGGTACCTGTAGATGCACGAGTGCTCTAAGCATTTTCTTTAGCATATTTTATGTTATTGCTCAAAACATTGAAACCTGGAATCTGAAAACATCAATCTGCAGCGGTTGATAGAGACAGAAGTAGTTGAAATCACATACAGAGAAAACACATTTTGTATATATATAAAATCAGCTTTCTGTATAGGAAGTCATCCACATACAGCTTGGTATTGGTTTAAGGATAAGTTTATTGAAAAGCAAATGAATAAATGCAACTAGTTTTCTTTCCTTTCACCTTAAGAGCTGTTACCAGATTTTCATAAACATTGTTTGGCCTCCATTTAGGCTTCATAAATCTTGTCCTTTTGAGGATGACATCTGTTCTCTCCATACTGTTTGCCCTTTTTCAGAGCCTCAGCATTTCAAGAGTCAGAGCTGCAACTGAAGCTAATTCACTCTGTTCCTAAATCATGTTTAGTTATCTTTCCCTTTTCCTCCAGTTCCTCTCCAGGTTGTGGAGGTGGTAGCTGGACGGAAAGGAGCAGAAGGAGACAGGGAATTTAGAAGTAATGCCTTTTTTCCAGGTCAGTCAGCATTCATGGTCTTTCTCAGGCATCAGCTCATGACGCACTGATAACTTTCTAGCCAGCTTTATTCCCTGAAGGGAAACATATTTCCTCCTTATTTTTGCCACTACTTCAATGCTTTCTTTACACTAAAAATGCTTTTTTATTTTTTTAACTAAGCCTGAAGCTTATTGCAGTCTGCCATGCTCATCACTGACAACAAAAGGGGATAAGGCCAGCTATAAGGCTTCCTGTAAGGCTTTTTGCACTCTTTAATAATTTGCATAGGTGTTTGCACACACCTGGATGGATTTGCAAACTTCTTACAGAAAAAGCTTATTTAAAACACATTCCTCTTTTGCATTTCCCTGCTGTATAGTTTCACTCTCTCTTCATTTGAGCAATTTAGAATAACAGAGCTTTATCTTAAACTGCAGCAGTTTAGCACACAGTGCAAAAGGATGGCAAGGATCAGTAGACAGTATTAGGAGTGATACAGCCGTTGTTCATCAGGAAGAGCTTGTATATACTCAAAAGAACAAAGTTCTTGAGAACAGATAATATATCACCTCAACAACAGCACTTAAGGCAAGCAAGGAGAGGGCTTGTTACTATTTGTCAGATTTTCTTCACCAAATATATATTCACAAAGATGGGGGGACTGTATTTCATTTCTTCCTCTGCCTCTGAAAGGCCTGAGTCATTGTACTTCCTAAACCTTAAAGTTCTTTCCCAGTGACTTCTACCTATCTGAAAAGCTGTCTTTGTTTCTGAGGTTCAGGAAAAGAGAGAAGAGGAACACAGAAAACCTTTAAACATATTATTTAACCTAGTATCCAGGGAATAGAGCACAATCCCCACTTGTGCATCCCCAATTCCCACTGAACGCCTATTTTTTGAAATACCCTCTCACAACTTAAGACACCCACCCCAGTAGGAAAGTAAGAAATATAATAAGTTCCATACGTTCCTGAAGACTTTTATCAGGAAAACACAGTCAGCTAAGAGCAGGGTCTGGTAAATGGGCAGTGCTGGCAGCCTCTGGATCTTCTCACTCTTAGAAAGGCTTAGTCATAGCTGTACAGTGTCATGGGCATTTTAAGGGTTAGGTCCTGCAAGATGTCAGTGGGAAGATTTAATTCAGAGGTGATGTGCCAATCAGCATTATAAACAGCAATCCACGGTGAACTGGAAATAGATAAGATGGTACAGCATTTAGTATAACAAGCTGCCTACTTACAGTTCATCGTACCTCTATTGTAAGTTTCATTCTAGTGGAAAAGATGCGAATAGCAGCACAGCCAAAGGCAGGCTGTTGGTTTCCTCCTTTTACTCTACTCCAGTGCCAAAGAGGACAATTTGGCTACCTGAGAGCATGTCTGTACATCCTTCCTTTGTTAAAACCTGCATGGGAGGTACAATAAGCAGATGGCCTGTATTAGAGGTATGGACACTGCTGCAGGAGCTAAAGTAAATCCATTTTCCTAAACCTGCTGCTGCCTGTCTGAACCGGGAGACTTTTGAGGGAGGCAGGGTAGTGCTTGCAGTAGGGAGAAGATCCACAGCAAATTTTCAGAGGCAATGGAAAGCAGGTGTGATTCCTATGGAGTGAGAAGTACAGCACTGCATTTGTTGAAACAAGAAACTCATAGCAAGTTTTCAGGTTGAGACCAAGACTGAAGGAATGTATTTTCCTTGCCATGACAATGCTGACATGGGACGGGCTGGTTTTCAAACTTGCTATTACACACAACAGAAAGAGAAAAATCTTTCAACACTTTCCTTACTCCACCAAAATTTTAAAGCTACATTGAAAGGAATGTATGCATTGCAGTGGTACTATACCTCTCACTGCTATTTAGGTAATAACAGTGCCACAAGAAAACCTATTCTGATTCACCATCAAGTTCAGACCTTGCAAAGAATTGAAAAGATAGAGAAAACACTGTATTTTCCTTCCCAGAGACTAAAATAAAAATCAATTATTTAATTACAGAAGTGGCAAGATTACTCTTAGTGAGGGGGGAAAAAAAAATCACTATTTTTTTTGTTAAATAGCAAAATATTCACTGTGTTGCTGAATAAAAACAGACAAGATATGCTATGCTATTCTTTTCTGCTAATTAAATTACAACTATACCAGCTTATACTTTTGAAGAAAAAGAGCAATCAGAAGTCTGGTACACTCCTTTTGTATCATTGTAAATCACAGTTCTGTAACAGCGCATCTAATGTTGCAGCGGGTTTAGGAAAAGGCAAAGGAAGACAAATTAATTCATAATTAATTGTCAATGATCAGGAAGTTAATATACTGTAAATTTTTTTCCAGAAAAGCGTGACCTCTATGTAACACGGTAAAGGCAGTGTGGTGCTTTCACACTATTTTATACATTAGTATTTTGTACTATTACATGAACTAGTTGCAGGTTCATTAATCATTTTTGCAACCGGGGTGTTAAAATTATGCCAAAACTGAAATGAAGTAATTAAAGAAAACCAGTTACAGCCCTTTTGTGAAGAAAACAACTTAAAAATTGTGACATACATATATTCAGTGAATTGGGTATTTCATTAATTCATTGATATGCTCCACTGTGAACAGTTTTACATTTCTGTGAATTATATTTTACGTTACATCCAGTAGGTAACTACAGTTCACTCCTTAATCTCTACAGTAACCCTATGAGACAGGTGATTGCTATTCTACTTTATAAAGAGAGCTGCTGCAGATGATTATTTTTTTTTATTATTTTTTATTTTAACTCTGAGTGGTTTAAACAACCGAAGTAACCTTTACACAACAACTCCATAGAAGGAGATGAGAATTTATGATTCAGCATTCCAGGGTCAAGCCCATCAGATTATGTTGTTCTAGCAGACTTCACAGGTCTGGTCTGTTCAAAGCTATTTACACCTGGCCATACAGTGCTGGTCATGCATTTTAACAGATATCAGCTCAGGTATACAGAAGAGCTGGAAAAACAATAAAGAGCTGGTAAAGAACAACATTTTGGGTTTAGGTTGTTTGGTTTTTGTTTGTTTTTTTTTTTTTCATTTTTCCATGCATGAACTATTTTAAGTGAAGAAAAAAAAAAACAAACACCACTTATATAATGGCGATTTTAATGTTACCACTTGGAACTTTTAAATAAAAAATTACGAAAACGTAAAACATGTATCAAAATACATAGTTTATAGAAAGAAAACAATAAGCATTAAAGTTTTGGTTTTCTTCATTTCATTAATTCCAATGACATTTTCAATTACTCTGTATGTTAATAAATGAGTAATTCTGTATAATACAGAGTAATTCTACATCTACATTACATAATGTCTAAATTATTATCTTTTTCAATCTGTTTAATATTCTTTATTTACCAGGGGAAAATTATTATCATCTCCTATGAGCACAGTAAGTTATGACAGTATAAAAGATTGAAACTATATGTATTTATAACTAAATTCAAATTTACCAACCTCTTAGTAGTAGGACATTCATCACTGACTGGTGACTGGACCTTTCTCTGACTATCTGAATATTTTCAGACTATTTTTAAGGAGGCAGAGAGAAAATAAACATGTTGGCTGAGAAAGACACAACCAAAATGGAAAACAGCCTTGCCTAGGACAAAATTGCTTGTGATAGAGATTGGTCTGCTTTTTTAATAGCAGCAAAGCATTTACACACCTAATTAGCATTCTGATGCATTCAAAAATGACTAAATTGTTCTGTCCTCAATGATCCCACATTTCAATAGGTAAGTATCTCTAGAGAATATTATGCTGCTTATTAATCAACAATGCTATACAGGAGTGGTCTTTACTGCCTAGAATATCTTTCTTGTTTATCTTGATTTTTAATCCCCAGTACTTCTCTTGCTACTCTAGTTCTCTTTCTGAGTAACTATAACACCTGAAATTTGTCAGCTCTTTCATACAGAATGCACTATACCTTATTAAAAGATATCAAATGTTTGAAAACACTTGCTCAGAGGTAATGACAATGACTTAATGTCATCAGGATATGACACATGTACAGAAAGTCTTCACAGAGGGAAAACAGATTAATTTCTATTCCTTACAGACACTTTCAAAAGTGTGACACTGTTATTCCCTATTGCTATAGGAAAAAAAATAGAAAAAGGAAAAAAACCAAGACCCTTACCAACCCCTGAATTTTGCAACTCAAACCAGGCAAAATCCTGATATATACTGAGTTCTCCTGTTTCTAGACTGGAGCTGCTGTTACTATTGAATGCTCAGTACCTCTTGAAAGCTTCAGAAGTACTGAGAAAATTCTGGCTGAGAAGTAAGACATTCTCCAAGCAATGTACTGCAAATCCAAACCCATTATTTTTCTGTTTCTGCATGAAATAGCACATTCATATGTTATGTTTTATGACTGTATATGAATTTCAAAATATTTTAATGAGAATGATGTATCTGATTTCATGAACACAGAATCACCAGGGTGCTGAGAGCCATAAGCTGAAGCCAAAATATAAAAGAATTAATCACAGCAAGTCAATTGTAGCAGTAGACATGTTTGGATTTTGTTTTATGACAATTTTTGAGCTACAGGTAGCTGTTAAAGGGCTTTTTACTCCTATGTGCTAATTTCTCGTCAAATTTTCCACCAAAAGGAGATTTATGGGCGTCAGGCACTTTTTTTTTTTTTTTTTTTCCTCTACAGTTCTATCTTTGTATAAATCTTGAGTACATTTCCTTGATGTTCAATTTACATAAAGAAAACCAAACACAAACTAAACTAACTGTTATCTTCATTTAAAGCTAAGTTATATGCTTAGAAATGCTACAGTGCATCTTTCTGTGGAAATGTGTGTTGGTCAGAACAGTTCTTTCCCTTTCTGTCTCCGTGAAGACTTATTTGTTATATTAATTATTCTTGAACATGTAAAATTTATACATCTCTGTTATCACTTTGCCGTCTGGTAATAAACCTATCTCTTTCCCTCCCACTCCTCCCTCTCCTTATGCTACTTTTTTGAATTATCTGTGACACAACTTTTCCAGAGATGACTTCACTCATACACACTGCTGCGTGAGAATGGGAACCTACAGTTAAAAGCTCATAATGGTGATGGAATTCAGTTTGGTTTTCATAACCTACTGAAAACATGCGTAGTTAAGAAGCTTGAATTATATTCATATCTGAGAACATACCAATCCTTTGTAAGAATAACGCCAAAAGTCTATTTTCTTCTCTGCGCTACCTGTGATCCCACTAGGGACAACCCTGAAACCCGCAACTGAGCACTTCAAATCTGAGTTCTGATCTGAATCTAACCAAGCCTAACCTGTATTTCAGCTGCCAACCATGCTTATTTAGCTATTCTGAAGTACAAAGCTTTCCTTGCTGAACAATGTAGCTTTTCTTGCCTTTCTTCTGAAATGTAAATGATGACTGTAATATTTATTCTTTTGACATTTCACCAGTCACCTTGTATTTCTCTGCACTTACAATCCAATAAAGTTTTTATTCAGACCTATGAATGAAATACATCTCCACTAAGTTATCCTAGATGTAGAGCAGCTCATACTTGATACAATACTTCCTGGCCTGGCATACAAGCCTTTTGTGCAGCACTGAATCACAAAAATGCACTGAGGCTCTCAAAGTCCAATTATATTCTACCCATGCTCTCCTGTGCCTTTTGCTCCCTTTTCACAGGCACATGCACACAGCTACATACAAGCTCTATTAAACAGGAGTCTCTCTGTTCAGTTTGTACCTCTTCACCTTAATTATATCCTGCCTTAAGGAAGGGGGTTCAAATACTGTGGTCACTGAATATTTCTTCCACTGTATTGTAGCTCTTCCTAATCCTGAAAATTGTTTAGTGCCAGTGAAATGTCATATATAACTCCAAAAGCTTGCTGCAACTTTTTTAGCATTCTGAATATGCCTCATCTGGTTTCGTCAGTCATTAGACAATGATCACTTTTTTTCTTCCATGAATCTGATTAGAATCATAAAATCACAGAATCAACTAGGTTGGAAAAGACCTTCAAGATCATAAAGTCCAAGCATTACCCCAGGACTGCCAAGTCCACCAATAAACCACATCACAAAGGGCCTGTAATCAGCCTTAAGTCAGGTATCACCTTCTTCAGTATACGTCACTCATCACCAAAATTTCCAAATAACACAGCAAATAACTTGCCACTTTCATTTCAGTAAGTAGATGCGATGTTTACATAACGTATGAGAAGAATCCCAAAGAATCTAATCTTCAAAACAAACCTCATCTTTTCCATGTGACTCCTTATCATGGAAGTCCCCATCTTCTTTGTACCCATACTTTCAATACCTGTCCACAGAGATGCTCCCGTGCCAAGTACAACCCAGTCTGCGCTGCACTCTTGCACTGTGCTTACCCAGTTGCAAGACCTGACATTTTCCCTCATAGAACTTCATAAGGTAATTGTTAGCACATTGTTCCAGCCTATCCAGGTCATCCTACAGGGATGATTACAGCCCTCAGAAACCACAGGTTTCAGAGTGGAAAGACAGTCACACTAGTACTAGTCAGTCTGTCATGAAATCACTAGAATCCGCAGTTTTTTGCATTATCTGTATTTCTAGATAAATAGTTACATACTTATATGTCTACATAAAAGGATATTTTCTTCCTAATCTCCAGAAACAAAGTTTTTACCTTGAGAGGATGCATATTTATGTAAATAATGACAGTTTAGTCTATTCCAGACAGTCTTTTGGAATCATTTATTGAAGTCTTTCACATTATCTTTAAGTCTACCCCTTATCATCTTTCAGAATTTGGCAAATGTAGCTCTCTATTTCCAGTGACAAGGGTAGGCATCATTTTGGGTTTGGGTTTTTTTTTTGGTTTGTTTTTTTTTTCATAAAACTGTAGCTGCCAGTG
>JAOEHY010037963.1:0-29986 GCA_025447955.1 Psilopsiagon aurifrons
GGGGGGAATAACAATAGAATCAGGCTAGCCTGCAAGCAAAATAGTGACTTTGTACTCCCTGTTTGGTTTTCATTCCTCTATGCAACATATTTCTGCATCTCTTATTAATGAATGTTTCCTGCTGCAGTGTGCCTTATGTGAGGCAGAATGTATTTGATTTGATATGCAATTATTATTATTAATGCAACTAAGCTTAGTGTAACAGTTTTTCTTATCTCCAAGCTAAAACAGTTCTCAGGTGAAATCTGCAGCTCTTTAAATGTCTTGTGTGAGAATTGCTATTGACTTGGAGGGGGTTTCGTTTGAGTGAATTGTGTTATTGCTGATGATTAATCAGCGTGTGCTGCAACGTGTCCCCGTGCCCAAATGGCTGCAAATTCTTAAAATTGAGATCCAAATTTAAATAGTTACCAGGTTTGGTTTGGGTTGCTTTTTTGGTTTGAATTGGTTTGTTTTTAACAGTAGCAGCTGCAGGGAAACATCTCCTTCAACATATTAAATGCTTAAGTGTGTGCAAGCAGAAAAAAAAACAGTAATTCATTTTTTACCAACATTGGTTGAGTTTTTTGAGCCCACTGCTGCAATCCTAGAAGATTCAGCTCAAATGCACCTGCTTTAGGGGTGAAGCAGCTTTTCTAGAAAGCTATTTAATACCTCAGAAGGATTTCAAGACAGCAGTTTTGTTGTAAGCATTAACATCACAAATGCACAACATAAAGGGGCAAATTACTGTGTGCTTTTCTCTTTCATTAATGACCAGGTTTGCTCTAGCAAAATGTAGGTCATTTCATTCCTTCTTGCTTCTCTTACTGTCAAGTTCACACGCAGTCGTTTTCTCAAGCCGTTTCCTCTGTGGCCATTTGTATTTTGCTCCAGTCCCCAGATCTTCAGCTGCAAGAATATTAACCCTGCCTATCAAGTGCAAGGGAGAATGGTATACGCCCTACTTGAGAATTAATTTAAAAGCATCCATTTTTGGCAACGTAAATCGTCCTGCTTAATATTGAGTAGCAAATAGTGACAGTTACTTACAAAGGGGAGAAAAAAAAAATGCGGAGTGATTCTCTATGCAGACAGGGCTGGCACTTACACATGAGCTCATCTTAAATATCAACATCGGCACTCCTGACAGCCCCTGGAAACACACACTGGCAATAAAAACCTCAGGGTGCTAGTGTTCACTCTAAGAATATCTTTTTCCAAAAGCGTATGTACATACACTAGAGGCAGCTAAACCTCACAAAATGCCTATCACACCCAATATTTCTATTAAAACAAACACATCTCCCACTACTCTGTCTAGCTGCTTTTTATTCCACCTGGCACAAGAGAATAAAGTGCAGTTGCATGCAGCAAAGCCAGATTTTTTCCTTTTACTCCCCCAATCAAAACAAATTTCCAAAGACAAAAGGAAAGCTTCTAGTGCTTGGTATTCACCCTTCACCACCCACATATCACACATAATTAGCAAGTTAAACCTACAAATTAGAGGTCCTAATTTGGTAATTATGCCACAATCTGGTACTTTTTAACCTCTTTTTGCCCAAATGAGAACATTCCATCTTATTCTTTGCTATCAAGCAAAATACAGTCCTGTTGTCTGTACTTACTGCTGATTTTTCATTCTTAAGTGAGAACTTAGAGGAAAGTTGAAAGTACGTAAGTTTGAAGTTTTTGCCGTTATTGCTCTGCTCCACTTAATATCTATAGCCAAGACTCTTAGTAAAAAACTACATATAACATGCCCACAAAATACTGTCAGCATGCGTTCTATCTCAGCCTGCACACAGTTAAGATGTAAATGCTTTTTGTAAACTCTTTTTAAAATACAAAATGCAAAGAGGCTTTGCTTACAGAGGATAGTGCTTATAAATGTCTAGAAGAAACACACTCCTTTTATTATACCGGTGAAACATCCAGTTTCTTTCTGTGCAGTGACACCAGAGTTATATTTACCTAAAACTGTGAAAGTGGAGCTCTAAAATGTTTGCTCGTGTTAAGCACGTAGGGAATGACTTAAAAAAAAACCCCTCCAACCCCTCAAAGGAGCTTCCCAGAGTAGGCAGCCAGTTCAGTGAGTTCTTCAGACAAAAAATGTGCCAAGCTATTATGGGCATGCTCCAGAGTTTCAGGAAAAGCACAGCAGCACAAACAGCAGCAGACAAGAAGCCCCATTTGGAGAATCTCTCATTTTCCCTGACTCTGTAATCAGCCCTTTGTGAGCAAAGCTTGAGCCTCTCCAGTTCCTAATCAGTGAGCGCAATGGAGAAGTGGATGCTGGATGTATTTTTTTTCTTTGTGCGTTTCAAAATTGCCCCACATCTTGGAATACTTATTTAGGGAAAAGGAGGATTCTGCGCCAAGCTTTAATGTGGAGGTGGGATGTGGAGAGCAGGAAGAAGTCTTAAAAATTATGTGCAAATCCCCAGCAATGCAGATACACACAGGGTGCTGAACGCTCCTGATCTTTAGCTTATTTCTCGCTGCATTTGTTATCAACATTATTATTCCTTGGCTGTGGCTCTGCCTGGGGAAGGTGATCATTCAGGCACCTCATTTGAAGCATACGAGAATTCCCAAAGGGATTAACAGGGCAAAGAAATATTTGGCGGAATTGCTCGCCCTCCCAGACCCCAAATGTTGATTCTCACCATGTCCTGCAGAGCTTCCTGTTGGGATAGTCTATTTAAAGAAAGGTTTGAAAACGAAATAATTGCCTTTTCATTTTGCTCCCCCACCATACCTCTTCTCACAGCACCAGGCTCTGAGTATTTCTCTGTTCCTGTTGCTGGTATGCGGTTTGGACAGCGCTTTATGGGAAAGAAGTAGTGCAACGGAGCTCTTTTTTAAATATTGAGGTAATGAGCAAATATTAACTAACCAGGGCAAAGCACTTCAAATTGCTCTGGATCTATCAATATAATCAACAGTCCAATTAATATTTTTGCCTACTTTTTCAAGTATGCTAACTGGTAAAAGTGACTAAGAGACTTTGCTGGTTTTACTTAATGGTACTACAGAAAAATGCTCGTTCATTTGTTTGATGAAGGCTCTAATGGCACAAGTAAATCAAGGTCAGTTTTTGCAAATCATGTCATAAAACCTGATAAATAACTGACAGCACTTTCTTTGCAACACTTTAAATGAGCAATTTCCCAAAACGTCAGGAACCAAAGTAGGAATCAAAAAAAAAAAAAAAAAGTCAAATAATAAAGGAAGCTTTTGCCTGATTAAATTGCTTGAGAAAGTGTGCATGGAAAGATGAAAAAAAGGCTTTAAGGAAACATTGCACTGTTTTGCAGTGGACTTTTTTAGTTCCAAGTTAATGAATATGTGCTGCTGAAAGTTACTGTTTTTTTCCTTATACACTTCAGTCGATATCTTAAGATAGCTTTTAATGCCAAGTGTTGACTTCATGAAGGAGATTTTGGAAAACAGAAAGCAAACACAGCCGTAAACAATACTACTGCATTTAGCACAGCTCTGGTTTTCCCTTTCAAAGCACTGCTTTTTTAATTTACAGTATTACCGAAAATTATAGCAAATGGCATTAGCTGGCATAGCAAAATAAAAACCCAGATAATATTTACTATTTATTTTCAAATGGTTGTTGGCAGTCCCCTGATAGCAAAGAAGAGAAATGTCCAGCCTGAAGTTTGTGTGAAAATTAGAACGAATATAGAAGAGAAGCTGTCATATTTGACTTAAGGATTACAGGAGGCTGAGCTGCCTGCTGGGGAGTCCGCAATAACAGGGGGAGAGACTTCCAATAAGTTTTCAAAAGCTTCTGAGTGACTGAATAAACTTGCCTGAAACTTTGTTCAAGGAGCCACCTGCTTCTGGAAAGTTTCTCTTCTTTCAGCTCCCCTTTCCAGCAGCAGCGTTTTCCCAAGTGCTTTGCTGCAGGACAGACAGCTGAGGAAGGAAAAGCCACTAAAGAAAAATCAAACACTTGGCCAAGAATATGCTGCAAAATTCAGTCGTCCTGCAAATGTATTGCAAAACTAGTTATCTTCCCTTTAGCTAAATAGCTGCAACCTCTTCACTGTGAATTTGCCTCTCCTTTCCTGTGGATCACTTGCCCTGCAGCCTCCTAAAACTACCCTGGTCTCAGCTCCTGACAATTTCCAGCATTTCTCCTGTGGGGACCACCTTCAGCATCAATTTTAAATGTGTCTCTCAGATTTGCCTCCCCCAGGCCTTCGCTTAAAGATGGCTGCATGGCATGGGGAAACAGGCAGTACAGCCCTTGGAAATGGTTATCGAGTCAAATTCACTTCCATCTGGGCTTGTGGGACAATCTCAGCCAGGTTTTGAAATTCACAGAAATCATGTGTAGAAAGTCTAAGGGACGCATAGATATAATCACTCTTCATTTTGGATCCATTAGTACCAAAATACCTTAGCAGGTAGTTCAACCAGCTCCACAGGATTTTGCCATGAGAGTAATTTTTTTCTCTGCTATTCCCTTTTCGTGTACATCTCTTCCCAAGTCTGCTGTGAAGCCTTCTCACCTCTGCAAACACTTGCTGTGTAAAACATACAACCTGGGTGAAGCCAGACAGTATCTTTTCATGGCATGCAAAATCTCCATCATGTCACTCTGGGCAAAGATCCACATGCTGGTGGGAGCTGCAGCACCCTAGGGACATTTCCAGCACTTAATCTGTGTGCTACCACAGGGTGATGGTGGCTCTGAAGAAACGAGGATTTTCCCAACCTGTAATTAAGGGCAGCGAGATGGAAGCAGTAACCTCCTAAATAAAAGAAAACCAGGAGGTTTCAGCAGGTGCCAAAACTAACCTGGTTTATTATTCCCCCCACCATTTCAGTATTTCCTATGGATTTTCAATTATTTCAGCTTCAAAAGGAAAAGAGGGGCTTGAATAACCCACAGACCATCCCAGAATACAGGTGAAAATTGTCAAGTTTGTTTGCATTTTATTTCTTTGTAGCTGGAAAAAGTTAAAGTGGGAGGTCAGGAACTTAAAGAGGGGAACAGGACCTTCACTGTGTTCCAGCAGAGAGCAAGGCTCGTGCGTATCAAGCCTTCAACAAATGCTCCCAAACATGAGCAAAACTTTGGTTTTCTTACCAGAAATCACAGGTGATCTGATCTCAGTGCCTCTGAGCAATCCTGCCACACTCCCTAACCAGTGAGGAGGTGGGAGCAAAGGGACCCCCATCTTTCATGACTAAAACATGAGCCGCTGTCAAACCACTGGCAGAGTTACTCACCAGAGACCCCACGTAACACTGCATTTTCCTGGTGTGGGAAGTGCTTTCGCCTGAGATAGCTTTTGTGGAGGCCATGATTGCGTGCAAACCTTCACTTACAGCAACACAGGGCAGCTCAGCCAATGTTCATACAAGTGTAAACTTACAGCAAAAGGCAGGAGTCGCCGGAGACGTTACAGTGCTCGAGCCAGTCAGCATGACGAGAGGCCTCATCTTTTATTGAAGCCCTCTCCTCAGAGGAGAGCTAAAAATTCACTCAACGCCATCGGGAAAGTGTCTGTTTTGGCTGCAGAGAATGGTTCCCGATCACGGAAAGATAAAAACATCAAAATAAGCTAATAGGGATATGCCTTGAAATTTGGTCCCAGTGGACGGGGGGGCAGGTTTCCTGGGGACGCGTTAAGCACGGCTCAGGGCATTGTGGCACGCAGGCGCACTGGAGCCAAGCAGGGCTGAGGCAGGCAGGGAGGAGATGCTCCAGGAAGAATATCAAGCAAGGGAAAAAAAAAAAAAAGAAAGAAAGGAAAAAGAAGAAGGGGTTAAAAAAAGATCAACCTCCTCTCTAATCTCCTAGCCAAGGAGCAGAGTGCTGTTGTGAAGTAGGACTAAAGCATGGCCAAGGATGAGGGCCTCAGCCCCTGTAAGGAGCCTGGACCAGCTCGCTAATGCAACCTCCCCAATTCTCCCTTATACCTCTACTCTCACAAAGTTACCCTGTTAATACTTATGAACCTGTTCAAGTACATCTTAAGACTGGGTTTTATTCTTTTTCTCTTTCTTCTTCTCTTCCTCCTTTTAGATACCTTCTCAGTTGAGAGATCAATATGTAATGAATTTGATTCTTTAGGAAAGCCGAGCCTGTGCTTGTGCAGTGATGTTGTATTGAGCCTACTTTCCAGTTTCAACCAGTTTTTCCTTTCTGTTCTGTCTTCCTGCAACTTTCCTGCAAACAGGTATTGAAAGAAGCACCTTATCAGTGTCTCTACTGAGGGAAAACTATCAAAAGTGTTCACCCTACTTACACATGACAAAATCCACTTGAGAGTTAGTTGGACTTGACCAGGCTCCACTGGTTCTGAGCTAATGCAACTTGTTTTTCCAAACCTAGCACCTATTTCCCCAGTTCCACCATTTTTAAACTCCCAACTTGGTCTCTGACACTGAGTTTCTTAGTGTAGTAGTACAATGTGGTGTAGCAAATGATGGAGCCTGACGTCAACACAGGCAAGCAGGAAGGTCAAGTTCCTCACCAGAGCAGCTTCCTATCTAAGTAGATATAACCAATTAACATCTGTGCTACAGTGGTTAAAATTAAATTGGGGGGAAAAGAGTAAGATCAAACTTCTGAGCCATAGGTAAATAATCTGTTAGCATGGGCTAAGACTCAGGCAGAGACTCTGCAGAGGTCTTTCCATCCCACACAGTCCTACGCAACAGATTTATCTTCTTTGTCATTTCTAATCCTGCCAGCCACTAATGGTTTGAACAGTGCAGTGCTTTCTTTTAAAGCATATCTAACTCACAAGCAGACTTCTTGATTATATTTATCCAACCGACTTGTTTTAAAAGATCATTTAATAGAGCACCCTGACAGAACCAGGTACAAGAGGTTAAGAAAACATGCATTTAACCAGTGTGGCTTTCTTAACTCAGTACTAACTGTTCATCAGCCCAAGCTCTCCCTAGCGCTTACTGAGCATTCTAGCAGTTAATTATTGCAATGTGAAAAATCATGCAACAGTATGATGATACTTTAAATTGATATCTATGAACACACAGAATAGTTGGATCACATAGCCCTAAAGCAGACCTTAGTGAGTGAATCCACCCACTATCCACTCAACGGTACTCATTTTCAAAAGTAAATTGACTGTAATTCGTTGTGCCTGTCAATCTGCTTGATTTTATTGGACTCTGCTGGATTTTGAAAGAGAAAAACCCCATATCCTTGCAATGCCTATGCTTGCTTTTATGGCCTCCTCATAGAGAGCGGTGAAATGAAATGTTTCCAAGCTTTTATTCCACTGATTATCCTTTCTCTGTACTAATTAGCCATGTAAAAAACAGACTGAAAACACTGAGACTGGCAACATCACCTATATGACCACCTTTGTCTTTCACTAACACTGCTGCATTCACCAACAGCAGGATTTAAAGGACGGCATTTTATGTTTGTAATTGTGCCTTATTAGGGCTGCACATCCTCCCACCTTCTTTTTATTATCACAAAAAGATACACTACACTGAACTAACTGCCACCTCTGGTAATGTTCTCTCTCACAGACACCCGTCACGATGATTCCATGGCTTCTCTGTCTCCTTTCTGATCCTCAGGTGGGAAGTGTTCGCTATATCATTATGATTATTTTCCTGGTTTCTAGAACAGTGTAACTTGGCTCAGCCTCTATGAAGCCTGCTGAGCTATGCCAGTTTGCACCAGCTGAGGACCTGGACCAGGTTATCTCGACAGCTCCTATGAACAATGAAAGAAATTTAAATAGAGCTGTTTCTCTCCTCAGCCATAAAGCAGCACTTTCAATCCTGAAAGTACATCACCATGAGGTTCTTTTACTCAAAAAAAAAAAAAAAAGGGGGGGTATTTCAAATTATTTAAATTGCCTTCTGGTTTATTCACACTGGGTCATATTTTCAAGGCTTTCTCAGAGGATCTAGACAAAAGTTTTTGTTATGGTCATGAAAGCTGGGGTTCTGCAGGACTTAGAAGTTGTCAAGTTGCACAACTTACAAGATCTTCAGAGCCAGCTGCAGGGTTGACGTTTCAGCTGCAGGGTTGACACAGTGACACAGAAAAGGAAACACAGCTCACTAGCCAAGAGTACAGTGTTAAGAAACCCTGACAAAACATGCAGTGCTCAAAGGCTTGCAAACCCAGCCTGAGGCAGCAGCAAGGACCCATCTCCTTGGGGAAGGGTTGGATGATGATATTTGCTATTTCCTTAGCATGGAGTTCTATTTATTTTAGAAGAATAACTTCTGAAGAAATCTCCGTCACAGAGAATGAAAGTTTTAAAGTACTGCTGACATCTCCTGGAAAACTTTGAAAAATCTCCTAGATCACTTGAAACTAAAACAATGCCTCTGTCACACTTTTGTCTGTTCTTCTAAATCTTGCTAAAGGACATTTTGCAGGTACAGCAGCCAAGTTTTAAAAAAAGCATACAACTAAGAGAAAAGTTATTACTACTACAGTTAGCAATTTTTTTCAAATCTTGTTCTTCCACGCTACATTCTCCATGTTTCCTTCAAACAAGAAGAAAATTAATTAAAAATTATTTTTTTCCATGCTTGTCAAACCCTCCTCTGCCAAGGCAGCATTTTTCAGGGGTCCCTCCAGATGCTGGGCATTTGGCTGCTGAGAGCAGCAGTGAAGGGAAGCAGAGGTAAACAGGCTGAGGCTATGCGAAGCAGTACCTAAGGTGCCTTTTGTACCTGTTGTTTGGGGTTTTTTATGCTTGTACACATATATACATGCACACACACACACTTTTTTTTTGGGGGGGAGGGGTCCTCCCTCCTGTCTTATCTTCAGAAATACATGCTGCTCAGTCCATTGCAAAGCAATGAACAAACAAGTGAACAAACAGAAGTCATCCAAGTCTCTGATGTATCTAAGCTTACATTTTTTGCCAGCCTTTGCCAGTTCTCTCAGGTTTTTAACTCAACATTGATAGGACCATGCATTAAAAAATTTATAAGACATGCTCCCAAATCTACTCCCCAAATCCAAGAGTAAAACTTCAAGCATTTCACTGAAAGCATAAGATGTAGGCCTTCCCATTCATTTTCTCATTTCAGATATTTTTTTTCTCATTTTCAAGCTTATGCCTATAGCTGCATGTACAGGAAACATCAGGTTACGTGTCAAGCTGAGACTTATCTTGAAGAAACATGTGCATATTGGGGACAAGCTCTGTCAGAAACACCAGCTAATAAGGAGACATTTGAAGAAATTGCAGAATAAAAAAGCAGTTATTGTACTGATGGACTGATCTTATGTGACCTGCCCAGGTTTTGGGGTTTGGTTTGGGTTTTTTTTTTAGA
Source organism: Psilopsiagon aurifrons (assembly GCA_025447955.1). NCBI lineage: Eukaryota > Metazoa > Chordata > Aves > Psittaciformes > Psittacidae > Psilopsiagon > Psilopsiagon aurifrons. The sequence continues at coordinate 9,301 of JAOEHY010037963.1, forward strand.
AAGTAAAAAACTAAAAGAAAAAAAAATTAAAAAATAAAGAGTCTCTTGCTGAATAGGTGTGTGCTGGCTCATACCTCTGGCTCAGCCCACTGGGAAAAGACTGCCCCACTTTTCTATCTCCATCGCCATCAAATCAACCCCTCAGAATCCTTCCCATCCTTTTAGCTCTTGGCTGCTGCTGAGACTCCCAAGGCTCAATTCCCCCCCTGAGGAGAAAAAATGTGAGCTGGAATTCCCACAACAGAGAACAGAGGATGAGAAATGTGACCCTGGCTCATTTCATAGCCTTTTAGTCCAGGCATGAATGACTCCTCAAGCTGCAGAAGGATAGAGCCCATGAAGTGATGCATTTGTCATGTAACCAGAAGCTCTGCTAAATAGATACATTTTTAATTTCTGTTTTGCTGATTTTATTTCTTTCACTTCAGAAAAAATGTTCTTGTCCTTCTTTGTGAGTGCATACACATTATTTATTTATCACCCTATGAATACCAATTTGATTCTTGTCCATAATTAAACTCTGCTGCTCTGTATCAAATATACCCTGTCCAATTGCTTCTAATATCTGTCACCACCCCGCTAGGGTTCTGTTGGCAACAGTCCTGCAAAAAATATGCTCCTTTTTGGGCACATTTTGGGCCCAGGGCTGCCAATGCAGCTCCTGCCACGGCTGGATTTTCCCTCCCAGGCTCCCAACACATTTTCTCCTCTTGATTTTCAAATGCATGCAGAGCTAAGTATTTCAAGAAGGGTTCGAACTTTGAAGTTTCATAGAATCATATAACGGTTTGAGGGGTTGGAAGGGACCTTCAAAGGTCACCTAGTCCAATCCCCCCAGCAATGAGCAGGAACATAGAATAGTTAGAGTTGGAAAGCACCTTAAAGTCATCAAGTTCCAATTCCCATGCCATGGGCAGGGACATGTTGCACTAAGCCACGTTACCCAAGGCTCCATCCAGCCTGGCCTTGAACACCACCAGGGATGGAGCATTCACAACTTCCTTGGGTAATCTTCAACTAGATCAGGTTGCTCAGAACTACATCTAGCCTAGCTTTAATGTCTCCAGGGATGGTGCATCTATCACCTCTCTGGGAAACCTGTGCCAGTATTTTACCAGCCTTCTTTCCAGCCATCTCAAATGGGAGAATCCTGAAGCCCAGGTCTGAAAGTGTAGGGCATAGTATTTGTTTCATCCAGAAAACAACAGCATCAGGCAACAGATTAAACACTGATAAGGGAGGCCTGACAGTAAAATCAGCAGTCTTGCCCAAATAAATAGTTAATCAAAGGGATTGGTTAGCTCCTTTAATGGGGAAAAGTTTGAGGGGGAGCTCATTCGTGCAACTCAATTATTTTGGAGAAAGAAAAATAAAACCAAGAAAAAACAGAAAGCTAGAACTATTTTTGTGCCGGTACATTTGCAGCAGCAGAAGGGACCCAAGTGGGGAAAGTGGTTTTGCTTTTTTGGGGGTGTTTTGTGGGGCTGCATGCTGATTCTATTTGATTAACATTGCCAGCCAAAGAAAAGGGCTGTAATAGCTCTTTGTGCGGGTGCTTGCCACATCAGAAAAGAACCTGTTCATTCTCTCCTCATCAGTGTTGATTTACAAGCTCTTGCCCTTATGTTATCCCTCAAAAGAAAAAGCACAGAATAAATGGTTTTGGCGGAGTTTGTGCTCAACATTTTGCGGCTTTTGCTTTGACATATGATCAGAGTGGGTAAGAGGAAAAAGCAAAGCAGCAGCACCTGTTTATTGTGAGCAAGCTGTCTTTTCCACTTCAGCTTTTCTATTTATGTTGCACTGTACAACATGGCAACCCACATGGATTAGAAATTAAACTGTAAATGAGCCTTTTCCATTTCCTGCCTAAGTAAGGATTAGCATATTTTAAAACATGCTCAGGGGTTTTGTACTTTCTGTAATAAAACCTGTTCAAACAGATAGTTGATATGCAGCCACTAAATAAACATCAGACAAGAAGAATGATGTTCTCTCTTTAAAAAATAAAAAATAAAGTAAAATATTCTTCTCCTCTCCACAAATATTTGCAACCATTGACACTGACCATTACAGTGGGAAGTCTCCATGACAAAGTTGGAACCCGTAGAAAAGCAGACAAAGCATCCAAGCCCAGGTAAGAAATACTGAAATCATCCAGGGAGCAGCAGAGAGGGGAAAGAGGGCTCAAACAGTACCTCCTACCCTTTCATCCTACTGAAAAAAAGATTTGCCCTCCACGCCGTGGCATGGAAGAAAAGTTCTCATGTCTTCTTGTCAGAGGCATCTTTGTACCAAACAGGCAGGGCTGTAAAGAGAAACACAAAGCAAGGACAGTTCTGCCTGGATTTTGGTGCTATTATGTTCCAAATCGGATTAACCCTCTTCAATCAAACAACTTTTGCAGTGCTCGTCAGCCTACCAGACCCCAATGGTACTCCTGCAAATGTCTTCTGCACACAAGCTCACCCAAACAACACAACAGCAATTACTCAAATAATACTTTATGCCCAATAACTCAAATTGAACCTAATGAGTTTGTGAGTGCATGAACAAACATCATTTATAGCATGGGGAATGGGGCACCTGCTAGACCACCATGTCCTATGCTTGGCCCAACTCCAATAGTTAATTAATCTGTCATCTTTTGTTACATCGCTACAAGGCATGTAAATATATTCTAAGTCCCACATCTAATGAAACAATGTCACCGCCCTGACAGAAGCCTTGGTGGCTTGGTCCTGATGGTCTCTAAATATCCATTTCAGTTCAAAGGCACTTCAGCCTCCAATTACAGTGGGACGGCCAGCCAAGATTATTAATTTGAATACTGCAATGCAGCTTTTGTTCTTCAGGTTTTTTAGGTGATGATGTAGAGAAACAGATGAATTACCATCTGACTGTAGTTTCAAGTAGAAATAGAAACATTACACAGTTCAAAAGTAAGTAGCTGCAACAGATCCCTTAAAAAAGTGGAACAACTCCAAAATTAAAACCAGGCATCTCTTAAGTCCCTAATAGCAGATGCAGAGTATGAACCTTCCTGGGAAAATCTTAATTTCTGTATGCTGTATCCTGTATACTGAACCCACATGCAGCATGGCCAGCAAGTACGGCAAGGGATTTTTGGAGAAGGGAAAAGGATGGTTCTGTGCAGACGTAGCAGTACAAATCATGAATTTGCAGATGTCAGCTTAGTTAGAGACAGCACACACCAGCTGACAGTCATGGCAGGTGAAAAAGCACATATTGCCTTTCAAAATGCAAAGAAGGGCTTAATGTAATTTCTGGGGGAGGTTTTTTTGTTTTTCATCAGAAAGCATCTGCCATTCAGACACCAGAGCTAATGGTCCTAGCTGCTGCAGTTATGTCATTTAAATATGTAGCTGTGCTACCTTCATCCCCAATCTAATGGCGTAGGAACTGAAAGAGTGGGATTTGGATGTACTTGGTGCTGTTTCAAACTCTTAACCTTAAGCTAGACAGGTATAAACTCATCCCTTTGAAAAAAGAATATGTAAAAGAACAGGTTTCTTGTTGGGACAGAAACCTGAAGAAAAAGTCCTGACAGATCCAGCCAAAGTATTGCAAGTTGGGCAGTATCAAGTCCCACATGATCAAAAAACCTTTGGTTTGCTAATGGGTCACCAGACAGGTATAAAACACAGTCAGACATTTGTGTGGTACATAAACAGCTTTTGAATGCTTCTATTAACACTGATCTCATTTCTTCTTTCAGGAAGGAAAACATCTCTGAGTTATTGCTTTGGGATAAACAAAAGAAAGTTATTTTTTCCACTCAGCAGACATAGTCCTGTCCTTCACACCAACCATGTACTCTGAAAGTTTGCACTTCATCAGCACTTGTTACTTCACTCTGAAATATCTTTCTCTCAGTTGTTCCTATGCACAATAAATGCTATATACTCTGCATCCAGCAAAGCACATGTGTGATTGAGGAGTGAATTACCATTTGTGGTGGTGAAGCAGCTACAGGACCACACTTTCATACACCATTGACCAAGCAGCCAGCTGGAAATCCACTGGCATGAAAAGAAGGTGAGCTACAAGAAGCCCAGCTGAAGTGCTTTAGGGGTTTGTGCAGCACAAGCTTTGACCAAAAGCCCATCAAGAGCCACCACACTCTCCTGTGTCATGAGAAAGCACCTTACAAACTCATCTTTGCACCAAGTTTTTTTTTTTTTCAACGCTTGGACTCTTTTCCCCTCTTAAAAAAAAAAAAAACAAAAACCTGTTTCAAAGTGAATTGTAAATTGCATCTTAAAACACATGGCAGGTTCACTGCCAGGACGGGCATCAAAATCATATTATTTAATAGGAATATATTCTATATTCGTATTTTATTATAAACCCAAGTAGTTACTGTGCTTAAAACATTCAGGCCAAAATAAGTACCTGCCTCCAATGTGCAGCAGCGATGCTTTTTCCCTTATTTCCTGCTGCAGCCAAAATCCTGGAAAATGAATATTTTTTTTTAACCCGAGGACAAGTGCATGTTTAAAGAAGGAGATCATTTTTATTTCATATTTCTAATCAGCTTTCAACTTGCCTCTCTGGAGAACATAATGTAGGCACCTATAGGGTTTAGCTGAAATCCAGAAGGGGTTAATCCAAGATGCAGAGGTTAAAACTTGGCTTGCTGACAGATCACACAAAGCCATTTGGTATGTCATGCTTTCAATGGTTACTTAAAGGGAATTACATATAATTAATTTGCCATAGCTATCTTCTTTTATGCTAATTAAATGTCTGAACATTTACTTTAATATAAGATTTTTTTTTTAAATTAACACAAGTATTTTTTTTGGAAGTCAGCAATACCATGTTTATTACTTACGTAAATTCTCTTAATTATACCCTAACTGGGTTATCTTCTTTATTGCATTTCAATCCTTCTAAGAGTCAGTAGCTCTTTAATTAAGTTGAGAGAGTAAGAGGTGTCTTGTTAATTGTAAATTAAATAGCTTTAAATAGACAATAGATTGCAAATGGTAGATTTAAGTGCTATCAAGCAGTCACTGGAAGGGTTCAGCATAGCATCTGCCTTGCTTGTTGGCACAAAAGGACACCATTCAAACCCTCCTACCTTTGCTCCAGAGAGATTCCAGCTCACTAGTGTCTCTTCAGCCTTCAAACAGCTTCTCAATGAAAAATTTAAGAAAGAATATAAAGAAAAAATCTTTCCTATCAATCCAGAACCGTGACGATGCTGTGAGCAGTGCAAGCAGCCCCACTAAAAGGAAGGCTCAAATTTGAACATTAATTCATTACATTATTCCAAAGGAGATTTGCAGGTAGCCATAGCAGAGACTGCTGTGGTTCATGTGGCACTTGCACCAGATCGTGGGCAAGTTCTCCTCTTTGTGCACAACTTACTTCCTATGCCTTATAAAGATGACAGGGATGCTCTGAACTATAGACATATTGAAAGATGCATATTCCTACATGCTTATATGATATTGTTGGCATTAGCTCTGAGACCAATAAATCAGGTACATTTACATACCTAGAAATAAATTATTGTTAAAAGCCATTACTGCTAATCATTACCACTAATGTCCCAATGTTGCCACAAAGACGAGCATGACTATTATTCTGCACTAGGGCAAAGTGTATACTGTGTATGTGCTTTTTCTTCCAAATTAGAAGTCAAATTGATCATCTCTGCCATTAGGAGTTATGGCTCATGGAATTTTATCATTCCTATAATGTGCTGTGAAAATGTAATAAGGGAATAAAACAGAATAGCAACTTACAGTAATTTGTTATGAAATGCAACAATATTGAATGTGTCTAGAGTGTATTGATAAACAGATCTATTGTAACAACCAGTGGATATTATGATTGTACTAGTGTTAATCTTCCTGAGACCAATTTTCTTCCTGGCACATTGGGGAAGCCGGATGCACAAATCCCATTAACGTAAATGGGAAGTGAGGGCAGACCCGTGACCGGTGTATATCAGTGTACATTCTCGAAGTCACCACTCCTACAGCAATATATACAGGGCTCATACACATCCCTTGGCATCTTTTCCTTCACTTCATGTCTCAGCAGGAAGGGTAGCACTGGTGTGAATTGGAAACTTTTACTGAACAGCATTAAAATTAATGAACACATACATTAATATATCACAGTTTAAGATACTCCTAAATGTGTTCACTTGAAACACTCTGCTGGAGAAGGATAAATAAGCTTTAGATAAATAATCCTGGTTTTGCATATCTAGATAAAAACAAACCCATGCTTCAAGAAAGCAGAGAGAGCATACACAGTCATACCTGTGAAGGACTACATACCCTCTCAAAGAGGGCACAGCCAAACAAACATAGTCAAGAGAGGACAGATGCTGTGAACAGATCTATTCTTCAGTGTTTATAGCACACGGGATTTTTCATCTTGGGCACCCAGGGAGTTGGGGGGAGTAAAAGTCAGTGTTTTACAAATTATTTTCCAAATAATAGCTGACTCTTCCTAGTTCACCAGCAGCTACTAGTGAACAATTAGCTTGCATCCCCTTGAGCTACTCATTGTAGAGATTTTTCTACTTCATTCAGAAGCCTTTATAAACAGAAAACTAAAGTTTTCTCTGTGGCATTACAAAGAAAAGCAACCCAGGGATGACTTATTAACAGTCACAGCCACACAAATAAGTGGGTTATTTGTTGTAGCTGACAAACAAGAGCCCAACAACTTGGACACCAAGTCTTAATTCAGCAGTGAATGCTGCATCTGCCCTTTGGAGAAAAGGAGCTATTCATAGTTGGTAGACAGTTACATAGCATGTAATACAATAAAATTTCCAGGTTGAGAAGTGGCAGTGCTAGACCATGCCTAACAAAAGACCCACGTGAAATGATGCTGCACCATCAGCACTAATGAAAAGCGAGGCCTTTTTTTGAGACTTCTGGAGGGATTCTGTTCACAGCTGGGGAAAGCAGCTCTGTCAACACTTGTCTCTGTTGTCCCAGGACTCATCAAAATCCAGCCTTTTGACCTTCCCAAAGGTACTGCAGTGGCTGGCAGTGCCAGGACATCAGGACCTAACTACCCTTTCTGTAGGGTCACTCTGGAGCAGGGCAGGGTCAGCCCTTATGGATCTGTCCACAGCAGCTCCGACCTCGACAATGTTTTCTGCATCTCCATAAAAAGCAAGATTGCATTTTCTAGGTTTTTTTTCAGCTACGGTGTTTGAGTTCTAATTTGAGAAGGACTGCGAAAAGGAAAAGATGACAGCTCTGTTAGACATGTGATTTTCAAGCTGACAGTTTCCCTTTCATTTTCGGGAGCTGAAAAACATTTCCAGTGTCAGACAGATTGAGTTTTAACAACATGACAAACAGGCCCATTTGTTGATCTCAAGTCCTCACTATCCATCTTCAATTAACATGGTAAAAAGGTGGCTTGCATCCAGTGTCAGACATTTGCATAAGCAGCACATGCCCTCACAGTTGGAATCAGTGTTTGCCATTGATAGATCAGGAAGGATAATTTATGATATGACACTGGGCTCACAGAATTGGAAGAAATCTGGTACCTTGTGAAAATATCTCTCTCTTTCAAAATCCAAAAGTCCCTCTAAGATTTATAGTGAGGAAAGTAATCATGATATTATAAAGGCACATGAAAATAATTTGTAATGAATAACCATGAAAAAGTGCAGTTGATTTTGGAGCCCCCATACAGCACCCCAGCAATGTTGCTAATGCAGATATGCCAATGCCTGTCCAGGATCTGTTCACGACATGCAGACATTCTGATTTAATTTCTCTATTTCCTGATAAAATTAGGATTGGCTGGTCCTAATTTAAAACCTGCTCACAACATGTGAGTTTTTACATAACAAGAAAAGGCAGACAGAAAAAACAAGTACATTTCAGAAGAAAGAAAGAAAATAGCTCTAACTGGGAAGACCTCAGGATTAGCGCAGTGGAAGCCTGTGCAGAAGTTAGTTACTTGGGTAACTGGTGTGCCAACCAGACGTGCAAGTACAGGTACAAGAACAACACAACACCATAGTCTAGACAGTGACACTGAGGATCATTTCATCTTATTCCAGCCATCTAAACCTTTGTCATATCAAATGGGTCAGTGTTTCTTACTACATCAAGGTGTTTAATGAGATAGATTGGTGTTGTTAATGGGGGTTGGGCTCCCATAAACACCCAACACTTTAGCTCTACTGCACACTAAAAATGTTTTACAAGGGAGAACATTTTCTCGTCCTTGTGTTACTACCCACATAGACTTAAACAACAAGGAGAAAAATCAAGCTGATTTCAATGTCATTATTGATTCCAATACAACAGCAATACCTTATTTAAAATGCTTGACAGTTGAAACTAAAAATGGCCAAACTTTCCTGATAGAGTCAGCAAATCCTGAAGTCATATTTATTTTAGAAGACCTGAGGGCTGCTTGAATAATTGGAAATAATGCAATGGCTAGTAACATCTGGCAGCGCACAAGTGACAAATGCATACTCTAAGTCCAGATTTTCTGGAGTAAATAGTAACTGTTTCTCTCTCTCTGAGAACAGAAAATGCAGGAAAGGTTTACAGTTAGAAAAAGCCTGTCTTCTTTTCTTGTACAATAGTGGTGACTTAACAGACATTTTAAAATCAAAAAGAAAATCAAATCCAAATGTGCTTGGCATGCACACTTGCCAACTGTCTTCTACAGCAAATCAAGCCATGTGAATATTCAGTATCCCTGGTTTTCTCTGTACGCAGAAAATAAATTTCCAGACCAAAACATTCTGAGCAGAAACCAAGAGATGCTCATTAAATCAGCACTCCCAGTCATCAGTGTGCAACCTGATGGCTGCTCTCTCAAACCATGCCCAAATCCAACCCACCACACAAAAGTCCCAGAGGATGACACGCCCCACAGTCAGGGGCTATCCATGTCCTTCGCACGCAGCACTACCACTGCACAAGTTTCTATTGGTGCTGCTTCATGGAGCCAGGCTGACTTGAGCAATGCTCTGGCAGAGGAACCAGGTTTTTATAGTAGCATCACTAGCAGCATCCAGCAGCCTCCTTGTGTCAGGTTTACTTGGCTCCCTGTTACTCTTTTGCAACAGATGGCTATGACTGGTGGAGTTGAGGTAAACCTACTACCCAGTCCTATGTAAAGTTGAACATTGTGGCACACAGGCTTAAATATTATTGCAGGAACGCACAACAGACCAAGGGTCCCTCTGGCTCTGCGACCTGTCTCCAACAGTAGCGAGCACCCAGCAAACCGTAAGAACAGGATGAATATATAAGTACCTTTTCCCAGTCACTTTCTGACCCTCTATTTTCAGCCAAGGATCAGAAGCAGTTAATGTTTGTGGCTATTCAATAACCCCCAAGCAATCTCATTCAAACCCTTAGTCTCTTCTGAAAGAAATCCTGGACAAAATTCAAGAAAGACAATACTAAACAGATAGGCTGAAAAGTAAAGCTTGGCTTCAGCAGACCTGAACACAGACTAGTACTGACTGAGACCTTTGTGGACATGTGGCAAAAACACAAAGTGCAGAAAACGTATAGATGAGTAGTTTGCAGTCTGGGTTCCTTGCAACACTACAAGTAGGCTCATCTTCAGAATGTGGGGTATATTTAGACCAAAATGAAATGTAAATAAAAGTATTGACCCTATTCAAAGCAGCATACTGACAGTAGCATCAAAGCAATACAAAAAGCTTCTTCAAGCCACAGGAAGTTTAACTTCTATTCATATTTAACTAGACTTAAGACTTCCAATATCCATACAAGTAAAGGCAAAGGAACTTTAGCTCAGCACAGTGGGAAAAGCTCCCTCCAGTGTACCATTGAACCTCTCTCCAACCTGTTCCTCACTATTCTGTCTTCCCATTGCAATAGCTGGTGTAAATAATGCTGTTCTTGCTTTTCTTTCCCCCTTTAACTGAACTTATCCTCCTATCAGAAGTTATTAATAAAAATGTACTAGTAAAAATCTAGTTTCTACTGTATCTTACATATTTAACATAGCTTAGCTGAACACTTAATCTGAACTGTGGTATCGAGTAATGCTGTTACACCACATAATAAATTCTTATAAACTGTTTGATTAAAATAAACAACAAACCATATATCACACAGAGGACAAACTATTCAAAGTCAGTTTACTGATATACACACCCAATCCTCATTCTCTCTTGTCCCAGTGGTTTGATTTAAGATTTAAGGGCACAGATTATCAGCTTGCTCTCACTGAATTTATTAGTAATCCTTACAGTAGAGTGTTAAGCTAGCTCAATTGAAATACTTAAAAAACAAACAATACCTAGTATTTCCTCTCTGTAGAAGGGAACTTGTGATGGTGGCTCTAACTATGACAAAGTAATTAGTTAAAGCTCCTTTTTCCAAAGATGCCACCTTCAGGAAACTCATGAAAAAAAATGTGGTGAACAAATTCATAGAATCATAGAACGGTTAGGGTTGGAAAGGACCTTAAGATCATCTACTTCCAACCTGCTGCCCTGGGCAGGGATGCCTCACACTAGAGCGGGTCGCCCAAGGCTCTGTCCAACCTGGTCTTGAACACTGCCAGGGATGGAGCATTTACTACTTCTTTGGGCAGCCTGGTCCTCGGTCATCACCAATCCTCTTTGTTCAGATGCATGAATTCCTTTCCTCTTACTGCTCCAATTCTCTGCCCTTCACTATTAAAACTGAGCCCTGCAGCTGAGATTTCCAATGACCATGAGCATCTTCAGGACACCAAGAGAGCTGCAAACTGCACGCTAACATGCCTCCTCACCCATTGCACCTATTGCTAGGTCTGGGCTTGTGCTAAGCCTGCTCCTGTCCTCTTTTGCTGTGTGGCTGCTGGATAGTTAAGCAACCTGGCTCATAACAGCCATGTGTCTGAAACACCCCAGCAAAGGTTGTTCCCAGCAACCCCATTCCACTGGACAACTGTCACAGGACCTTAAAGAGCAGTTGGGGATGTTCCTTTTTTGAATCCAGTTTAAATGCCAGGAGAGCAAGTGGGAGATAGAGAGGGAGGCTGAACAAGTGCCAAGAAGCCAGGATGCTTGTCATCCTACAAGAGTGGGATGGATATTCATGGCTATCTTTTGTAACACCACTGGAGTTGAGTCAAGCTGTCTCTCCTGTGATTTACAGTCCACACACCACAAATAAGCCAAGGAGCTTATTGTCCTGGGTGACTACGTTGCCCTGAGTCATTAGAAGGCACGTTGCAAGTTAATAAGGTACAAAGTCCAAACCCAGGAGCAAAAGCCCTCCCATCATGTTACTTGCTGTCATGATGTAACTTATGGGCGAAGTGCTAGGGTTTTTTGCATCTCCCTGGTGCTAGTTTGCTCATTAAGCACAGAAATAAAAGTCTCTTTCAAACCCTGGAGGTGGAGGGGGGAATGTCCAAGTCCTCTATGAAGCTGACTGCATTACTATGCTAACTTCACTTTGCATTTTCAACAGGAAGATAACAAAAACATATGACACAGAAATTTGCTTTCCCTTAAGCAGCAGTTCACAGATTCAATTTTTAATTCAATCTTTTAAATCTACTTCTTCTCAACTGTAGCAGCAATGACTCCTTGCTTGATACAAAGAGAACCCAAAGTAGATATGTAAGTTGTTTTCTCCTGCTGCTAATACAAAGCTCCCATTTAAGGAGGATAAATGCAACTCCTCCCTTTGCAAGCCATCATCCCCTCCATGTAATTACACAGTTTATTACCGCTTAGCCTCATCTTTAAAGCTCACCTGTCATCTGGATGAGCAGACACCTAGTGTGATGGTTCATGTGCTGCAGATAGCTGCATGGAAATAAGAATGCTGATCATGAACCAAGCAAAGTCTCAGTGAGAAACACTAAGCAGTCAAGATGGATGTGTAGGGCAGGAGATCAGGCAGAGGTTGATCAAAAAAAGCCCCCTTCTCCAAGTCAGGTGAATAACAGGGGTAGGCAGTTTCACAGGGAGCAGTAGACACATGGGAAAGATGCTTTGTCAGAAGTCTGTCTCCAGGACATTAAAATAAATAAAGACACCCTTGAAGAGAGCTTGGGATCTGATCTTTCCCTTGACTTGGGGAAGAGCCCCTGGGTGCTCCTCTCCACAGTCAAAGCAGGGGAGTATTGCAGCACAGATGTGTCTTGTGTTGCACGGCGTGAAACAAGAAAGTAGCACTATGTCCATGTGAGCAAGGAGATACAGAAAGCAGTGGAGACAGGCTGTGTTAAAGCATATGACTGTCTGAAACATGAGAACAAAATGTTTCAATTATATGGCTAACACCAGGCATTTAAATAAGATCCAAACAAATAAACAAACAAAATCAAACAAATTAAGGCAAACTGACCATGGAAAACACATTTACTCACAGGACTCCATTTTGCGGTTTTTACACATATGAAAAGACTTTAATAAAGGTCAGTTTAGACTCTTTAGCACAGCACAAAATAAATATGCACTTGATCAAATATAAAAGGCACCAATAAAAGTTCCTTAGTAGTACTAAAGCAGAATATTGAAACTCAAAGTTTAGGGCTAAAGCGGTACTTAGGAAGGAACACGTCATTTCACATCTATCATGAGCAGAAGATGTCACACAGCAGTTCTCCCATCTTGCCTTAACACCAATACAGACCTGGACTAATTAGTTTCAAAGTAAGAAATTGTCTCTATTTGAATACTTGAAGCCCATACAGACCCACTGCATTTTCTGGGAAACTGTTCCGATGATTAATATGTGCCTGTTTTAAAAATAAATAAATGAGCATACCTTATGTCCAGGATGAACTCTAATTCTAGTTTCAATTCCAGCTCCTGTCTCTCGTTATACAGTTCTTGGGAATTAAAAACACCTTTTAGCATTGGGTCTCTTCTCCTCCAATGAAGTGACTAAAGTAGATCTTAAATCTTAAGTAGATACACACCAGTATCATACTGCCTTTTACCTTCCTTTTGCTGGTTTAAATTCCCAGAGCAACCAGAATCCCTCATCCAAAGGTATTCATGAAGAATGCAAAGAATAGCACTTTTCAGTAAAAATTACTCAATACCAGATATCTTCTTTCTCCACCAGCAGTGCTGGCCTGTCTCAGAGTCTTGTTTCCACTTAATAGATAACATGCCACTGGAGGATTTAGAAAAAGGATTTTTTGGGAGAAGAGTCTGGGCCAAAGTCCTAGTCCACCCTGTGCTATGGGCTATGGGAGACAACAGTTAGGGGAAGGGAAAAAAGAACCCCACAGAGAAAATCAGAAAGTGGCAGTGTAGAAGGGAGAAAAAGGCAAACTAAGTTTAGTAAAGACTGGTTATTTAGCAGAAGCAGACAGGCATTCTGAACATTACGTCCCTCACACACACGGCTGGTGACTGCTGTAGTGTGTAATGAGGGTCACATGCTTTCATTTAATCTGATGTCTGGAGGCACCATTGCAGGGAACTTTATATCAAACCAATACATTTCAGCAAAATACATTGTTTCAACAAATTACTATTTTGCAGTGGAAAAATTGCCAACATTCAGAAAGGTTTCCCAAACAACTCTGATTGAAACATGGTTAGCAAAAGTTTGCTTCTCAAGACTTGAGAATGGTAAGAAAATGTTTGCTGCTACACTTTTTCTCTTCCAACCAAGCTGGCTAAAACATGCCTCCACATGTATTCATATATTAGCACAGAATCCACTCTTGTCAGGGCAAAACAAAATCTTCTGCTCTTTTTGAAAGCAGGGTGAAGAGAATGCAAAAAAAACCCAACACAAAATCCTGAAAGTATTTGTTGCCAGAATAACACTGGTTCTAGGGTTGTCTCAGAGGCATGGATGGCTGATCAGTTGATGGGGGAGATGCAATGTGGTTTTCAAGTGATCACCGCAAAGCAGACAGAGTGCTGTGTGTAGTCCAGGAGAAAAGAAACCAAGCAAATTAAAAAGCCTGGAGAATTAAGCACGCCTGTGCTTTCCAGTCAGCAGTTACCTGTCTCAAAGGCTCTAACAACTGGGCAATGGTGTCTACAATTGTCAAATCGTTCAGCATGGTGAAGGATGCCATCTACCTAGGTGCCCAAATATGGATTTGGAAGTTCAGTGGTACTCACCTGCTCTGCAAATGTTGGCCATAAAATTCAAATGACATTCTGGTAATCCTGCAGAAATTTAAAAAAAAAATAATAATGATTTTTAAGAATCACATTGAGCTGATGAGTGACACTGTCTATCACTAAGCCTGGCACTTCTGAGCATTATCATTTGTCACAGCCCTCTCGTTTATACTCTGTGTGCTTTCAGGCTCTCAGCCACACAACATCTTAAGCAAGTGTTTCCTACTCGCAGCAAGTATAAGCAACACTACTGCAATTTTTCTGTGTTTGCACCTACTAATACTGAAGTTTCCTAAACCTTGCAAGGAAATCAGGGACTAGGATCCCCCCGGGAATACTATCCAATCTCTTCCCAATCTCTTCTCAAATTCACCTTCTGAGGCTTTCTTCTCTTTCACACCAATGCTGAAATAGGCAAGCCGTTAACAAAGACATATTTGAATTTTGCAGCTTCCCAAGCAACAGTTTTCTGTGGGATGAATTTTCAAAACCTTTCCCTGTATTAGAAGGCTCTGATAATTTTTTGGATGACTTAACACCACTGGACTTAACTTTCTCACAGAGCAAGTCAGAAAGGTGATTTGAGATCATTTAAAGATGCTCACAGGGGCCAAACTCAATTTGCAAAAGCAGGCAAGAAAATTAAGTCACATTAATTTTTTCTGACATATGTTAATTTATGGAGATTTTCAGTCATGAATCTGAAAAGGAAAAGGGATATAGGGATACAGAATTAAAGTACAAGCTTCTCTATAGATAAATCAAGGTGCCAAACTGGAAGTCATGGTTACCGGGCTCTATTTCCACTTGTGCCCCACGCAGGGTTGTAGGGCTACCTTTGACAAGATATTTTCTGCTCCCATTTCTGAGCATAAATTATCCATAAATGGTTTCTCCCACTACCTCTCCTTGCACTACAAATCCCTCAGAGCAGCAATCACCTCAGCATGCCTGTACAGCACCAAGCACAACAGCATCTTGCTCTCTCTAGACAACAGCATAATGTAATTATTAACAATGGTAAAAAACCCAAAGCGGTATCTTGCAGCTGATACCAAGAGCCTCAAAACACAAAGGAAAGGACACAAGGACTGTTTGCAAAAATGTAATTTCCAGCACAAAGTACTCCTTAAGGTCCAGAAATACCTGCAGTTTAGAAGCCTCCATCCCCCTTGAGCCTTACCAGCCCAGCTGCAAGAAGGTTTATGCCCACACATGAAACATGGCATTTGGCCAGCTGCAACACAGGGATGTCTTGGGGGCAGGCTGCCTGCTGGCTTTGCTCAGATGTGGAACAGAGCCCACCCACCACAGTGCAAAGACACCTTGGTCTTTGTCAGGAGACATACTGGGTTTTCTCTCCCAGAAGTAGGAACCTTATATCTATTCTTGATGTGAGCTTATGTCCTTCCAGCCCCCAAAAGAAAAAGAGCCTGAATCAACTGGTCCTCACCTGAGGACTTGCAAATGCTAAAGAGGGAGAAAGATATCCTCAAATAGTAGATGCAAGGGAAGAGATTTGTTTCTAAGCTCAAGGAGTGTAAACCCACTTCCTTGACCTCTTCTGGCTCTATCTCCTTTGCTGCTATGAGCTTTCCCTCTACCTTTTTAGTTTTCGTAAACAAGTCTCATGAGATCATTAAGCTAATAGAAAGGATTTTTATTAAATCTGGTAACTCATCGTAATGTCAGAAGAGTGAAAAATATCAATCTACTGAGCATGGAAGTGAAGAAATGTGAGTTGGAGACAATTACAAAACGTTAATTCGACCTCAAAGGTGCAATTTTTGAAGGAAAGAACAACATAAGGCAGATAAACAGAAAAAGAAGAAAAAGCTTACCATGAGCTTGCCAAAGAAAGATCATGCAAGACTTAAGTGCTGGCTTTCTCTAAAAAGATAACTCATTTTCTAGATAAAGGACATGCAAGCATGGAGACTATTCAAGCTTCAATAAAGCATTGGTTATAATGTCACAGGGGAAATACTCAAAATGAAGAAAATGCGGATTATCAGATGGATTGAAGGCAACTATCAAACCAACTAAGAGGCAACAGATTTCACTGGGGAGGGATGAACCATCCAGGAAGGTAAAAATTGGTTTGGGGAATAATTTTCTGTATTATTATATTAATAGTTTCTACATGACTTCTGGAGCGTGCTGATGTGATTTGCTGATGATATCATATTGGAATGAACTTTCATCCCGTGGCAAATTTGGCACATTTTGCAGTCAAAGTAGCTAGGGGAGGCCTGAGGGCTGGAGCTGAGCAGGGTGCTGGGTGGTAAGCTGTGGTCACAGATGAAAAAACCTTCAGCAAGTTCGCTGCTTGAAATGATAGCAGGAAAAGCCTTTGGAGGTCAGGCTGACCACAAAGTGGCTTGGAACCACCTGCCTGAAGGTGCTGTGCAACAGCCAGGCCTGCAAAATGACAGTGAATGATGTACCCATGGGATGGGCACAGACTGGAAGGCAAGAGGGAGCTCAAGTGCCACCACAGACCCCTGTGGTCAAGACAGGAAAAGTTACAGACTAGGGCTAGTTGAACCAGCCAGAAACTAAAATAACTTGCTGTGTTTTGCATAGCAAAACAAAAGCTGAGAGGGCACACAGCTTCTCCTCATCTCTCAGAAAAACCAAAGGTGGCAATTTAAATCAGTATTAACATAAGCATGGCTAGATCTGTCTCCACTGTTAAGAAATTTGTCCTGTAAGTGTAATGGCTCCTAACAAGAGAGGTAGCAGACCCTTGAAGTAGGAATAAATGTGGACGTAATAAATGCAGATTAGGAAATCAAGAATAACACTTTCTTTTCCCCACTGCAGTACCTAATTTTCCTTAAGCTGTGGAACCAGCAGCACTGCTTCAGATTTCTCAAATACAGTGAAATTGTGACATGGTTTTCTCAAAATATTTTTAAGCACAGAAATTAATGTCTGCTTTAAACTCATGCCCTTGAAGACTGAGAAAGCTTTTCTCCTATAATTAAACTTGGATATTTAAGCCAAGGGAAAAAAGCATCAGTGTGAAGACACTCTCTTACGCTTCTATAAAAAAAAATACTATTTTGATACAATTAAAGGCTGAAGCAACTTGCACTAGGAATAGATTTAAACCACTCAAAGATGAGGTACATGCTGCTAACGGAGGAAAACCCTCACAAAAGCATCACTTTCTTGCTGACTTCTCAGTCCTGAGCCACCTGGGAGCCCTGCAAACTACCATCCAACAACAAGCATAATAATAGGACTAGTATCTGCATTAGGAACTGGAAAACTCAATACAGATCTTACATAACAATATAATCTCTGTCCTCTCTAACCTTGTTGTATTTCACAAGATAAAAAGGACCCCTTGCTTTCCTCTAGGAGGTGCTTCTCACCTGTCTATCCCTTTGCCAGCCTAGAGTGTAATATTTTCTTTCAAAGATATCTTAACTGGTAGACATGTATGTGAAACTCCAGCAAATGCTTTTAGCTTATATCTAACTTTTCAAAGAGCTTTTGCACCCAGAAACATACTACTATTTTTCAGCTATATTAGTTGTGTTAACAAAAGATGGCACTACTGTCTCCAGCATCTTTTGATCACCAGACAGGACCACCAAGATGACTTTCAGGCTGCAGAGGGTGATCTCTTGGGGTATGTAAATTGAAAAAGTCATTATTTCACCACAGACAAGGACGCAGAATATGACTGGAGAATATGATTCTTTATTCCTATATTTTGAGAATATGATTCCTCATTTCTCAAAAAAGCACACAAGTATTCAGTAAAGAAGTTCTGAACTTCTAATAATCAGTTTTCCAGTAGTTTGGGCAGGCTTTTACAGTAAAATATTGCTTCTTCTCATTGCAGAGCATAGTATCACCCCTAATGCTGTCTGCATAAACAGAATTTAAAATAAACCTATAACAACTGAGACAGCTAACACCAAAACTTAAATCTAGTGTTTTTAACTTCATCTCTTGGGAGAGGTTTGGGTTGCTTTCCAACTTACAGGAATAAAACATATTAATAATCCTCCTAGGATATGTAAGGCACAGCAGAAGCTTTGGATGCCAGCACTCATTTCCTGCTTCATCACAGATGAGTTGCTTCATTTCTTGTTATTTATGAAATTTCCCCCCATACATTTTGATGGCTTCCTCATGACCAAGCCTCCAGAGGAGCTGGTAAAAATGTTCTGACTCAAGAAATCATCCTCATGAAAAATGGAGTTTTAAAAGAAATAAATCTATTGCCATCTAAGAAAAATGTCACTTTTGACGGGATGGCCTTATTGTCTGTTGTTTAATGAAGAAAATACCTCTACAAAAATTCTTGAGATTTTCAGTTTTTAAAACCATGTCCTGAACTGCATAAACCTGGGGTTGTTTCCCTTTTACGCATTTATATGCGGACAGAATCGAGGAAGGCCAAAAGGAGAAGGGGAAGCACTGACTAATTCTCTCTTTCTCACACTGTGTTTCAAGTTGTTCTTGACAGGAGTTAGAAGGGGAAACTTAATTATCAGTAACTTATTATCAGTTCTGAAATTTCCATTAAAACTATGAGACACAGATTTAAATAGATCTCACTTATTGCATTATTTTTGAGTATTGAAAAGGTATGTACAGAAGTAAGCAGCAAAACGAAAGACACCTGCCAATGCCCATTCATTTCAATAACATCAAAAAGAGCAAAGGGTGACCAGCTCTAAAATGCAAAGACACCGAGCGTGCTGAGGCACTGGAATGGGTTTCCCAGGGACATTGTGAATGTTCCATCCTGGATGGTGTTCAAGGCCAGGTTGGACGGAGTCTTGGGTGCCATGATTTAGTGCAAGGTGTCCCTGCTCATGGCAGGGGGGTTGGAACTAGATGGTCTCAAGGTCCTTTCCAACCCTAACTATTCTATGTTTCTATGATTCTATAAGATATCATGAAAGCGATGTCGGGAGAGAGGGAAAAATCCAGTCCCTAGATTTCTCCTTCCCTTTCTGCATACACAGTCCTACACATTTAACTAAGATTCATGTAAAAGCACAGTAGTAGATGTGGATGTTAAGCTACACCACGGTCCCCATGTTCTGCCTTAATTCAAAACATTATGACTCAGCATGGTCACTTGAAGACTCATACATATACCACATTGCTATATACAGGGCAGAGGTATGTATTGCTGATAAGACCCAGAGACTGCTAGAAAAAAATCTGCTTTTCTCCTAGCATGGTGACGAGTCATTTCCAAGTATGCTGCTTCACAAGGTTGAAACTGCTGTCACACGCTAGTTAAACCTTGTGGGATCAATACTAAGAGGGATTTACTATCTGTCTCAGTGAATACATCTGCAGTGATCAAAGCTTATATCGGAAAATCTGGCTCTTTAAGCAGAGTTTTTCCTCATTCCATTAAGGAAAGGAAATACATTCATCTCAAGGGTATAGCTTAGATGTGAATGCATGTGAACCACAGCGTCTTCACATGAACATAAACGGGAATGAATGCAACCAGTGGATATTTTCAAGATGGGTAGGATTAGTAAACTGTAGAATAAATAACTATTTTTGTCTTCCTCCAAAATATCAAATATCACTTCAAGCAAATATTTTCTTAGAAAATACCTTTCCTAGAAATTTAGCCCACTTTCCTTAACTTCATTATGCAAGTGTACACATATTTAAATTTTGAAATATTTTGTTAGTTTGGTTTGGGTGTACAGACTGTTTGCAAGCAAGTGAGATACCAGATAGCAAAAATAACCAAAGCAAGGCAGAGCAGTCAGTGGTCATCATAAATATATTGCCACCTCATAGGATCATAGAATCATAGAATAGTTAGGGTTGGAAAGGACCTTAAGGTCATCTAGTTCCAACCCCCCTGCCATGGGCAGGGACACCTCCTGCTAAACCGTGTCATCCAAGGCTGTGTCTAGCTTGCTTCTCTTATTTGACAGCTGACACAGACTCCTGTCCCGCACAAGGCTGGATCGAGTGGCAAAGCCTGCTCAGAAAACCCATATATAAACAGGCGTATAAGCAAGGATGTAAACAAGAGAATGAACAGATCTAAGCCCACTCCCCACCCTTTTCTACCAAGAGAAGATTATGCAGATGTCTATTGCCTTGCCTGGAAAAGGTGATTCCTACCTCTAACAGGTCTCAAGGGATTGTGAGGAAAAGTCAGGAAAGACACAAAAGTGGCTGACCAAAACCTCCCTACAGTTAACCAATTTAACCAGTGTGATCCTCAGCAGGTGAAAGAGGAGGACTTCACTGAGACTTTAACTTCCTTCCTGGTCCAAACCATAGAATCATAGAATAGTTAGGGTTGGAAAAGACCTCTAGATCATCTGGTTCCAACCCCCCTGCCATGGCAGGGACACTTCCCACTAAACTGTGCCACCCAAGGCTCTGTCCAACCTGGCCTTGAACACCGCCAGCAATAGAGCATTCACAACTTCCCTGGGCAACCCATTCCAGTGCCTCATCACCACTAAGAATTTCTTCCTCGTATCCAATCTAAACTTCCCCTCTTTAAGTTTGAACCCATCACCCCTTGTCCTATCACTACAGTCCCTAATGAAGAGT
>JAOEHY010037964.1:0-41018 GCA_025447955.1 Psilopsiagon aurifrons
AGAGAAGCTGTGGCTGCCCCATCCCTGGCAGTGTTCAAGGCCAGGTTGGACAGGGCTTGGAGCAACCTGCTCTAGTGTGAGGTGTCTCTGCCCATGGCAGAGGTTGGAACTGGATGAGCTTTAAGGCCCCTTCCAACCCAAACCAGTTTGGGATTATATAATTCTGTATGAGCCATTACTCAACCTCACCAACTTCTGGAAAAGTGCCACTCTCATACAAACGTTTTGGGAAAGAAGCCCAAGGTCATGGCTTCTGGAAGGAGTGGTTCAGCTGCAGAGCTCCTTCTGCATCCACGAGAAAGGGTAACAAGTGTGGTTCTTATAAGCCGGTTTCACCTTAGCTGAGAGGGATTTTCTAAATTGAACGTGTACATAAATGAACTCAAGTGCTTTTTAAAAAATACATTGGTTTATATTTAAAACTTGATCTGGAATGAATCCAAGAAAGAACATGATCTAGATCCTTCTAGACAGTTGAGAAGTTGATACTTGATGTATTTCACCTCTCTTCCCTAACTCCTTCCTCTTTCAAATGAGCAATGCTCCCAGATGCATTGATCAAAAAGATTTGGCTTTCTGAAATTTGGCTCTAAAATTATGGATTTTGATGGGATTTCTACAAATGCTCGATCTTAAAGAAACATTATGAAGAGTATGTTCATGATTTTTATTTTTCTTTTCAGTCAGTAAAAAGCTGACAGTCACAGAGCGTTACTAAGAATAATATTGAATACATTCCCTCCACATGCTGCTTGCTGTAAAACATGTATCTGAAATCAAGAACACAATTTCTGCTCCTTCTCTTTCAACTCAGATGACATTACTTCTGATTTACACTTGTAAATAAAGAAAAACAGACTCTGTAGAAACAGTACTGCCAAATTCTTCATGTGAACTGACTTAATACAGGATGGTTTAGGGCAATAAATAAGACAGGCTGTGTGTTCACAGTGAACCATTCTTGTTTAAAAAGAATGGATTGTCCCAGATCCCCGACTAGATTAAGGAAAATAAAACAGTGGTCATGATTTTTTTATAGTCTCTTTAAATACAGCAATGGGGAAAAACCATCAAACCCATACTGGGAAAAAACGAAACATCAATGGCCTTTGGAAGTGTTTTATTATTGCCATCATTATAATTCGCTCTCTATGACCAACTCTTTCAAAGACACAAAACAAGTCTCTGATGAATCTGCAGCCTGGACTCCTAAATGGTTTTCTCTATTTTTTTTCTTTTTGATTTTGGATTTGTTTGGGGTTTTGTTGGTTTGGTTTTTTTTTTTTTCCCTTAAACCAATTTTCATTCTGGTTTTCTACTTTGATAAGTAAAGGGAAAGTCTGCAAAATATGGAAGAAGAGCCAAAGAAGACCATAATAAAACATTCTTACAAAATTTTCTACGTTACAAACACCTCCATGAAAGATGAAAAATACCAGGCCTCTAACAGTGCTGTTAGCTTCTTTCTATGAAAAACAAGTCAGCACATAAATGCCAGATATGTACTCAATATCCAACTGCTTGTGCCTGTAAAATTCATGATACTCTCTCTATGTCAAATAAACTCACTCTCTTGCACTGATGCTTGGGCACTAACAAGTTATGCTCAAGCATGCCTTACCTTAGAATACAACTCCAAGAACAAATACAACCAGTCCTTCACTTGTGAGACTGAAGGAATTTTTCCTGAATTTGGATTAAACTCACTGATACCAGATTTTTTCACTAATTCCTGACACTGGACAATTCCTGGTACTAGTCTGACTTGTATTTCACGCTCTCAAGTTTGCTCCTACCTACCACAGCGACACAAAGAGGAAATCGCTTCAAGTTTCAAAGTGCTACCTGAGAGACAGGCGCTTGAAATCCAGTTAAAATGACAGATGTCCTTTAAAGAGAAGGTCAGTATTTTATATCTGTACTTAGCAGCTCATAGTAATTAAACGAGCCTTATTTCAAGATGCTGGTTTAATGAGAATGTGCAAATTAACTGTCAGTTAGAATGACATTCTCTCAGTGTTTTTATTACATCGATTCTTTACTGCTTGCTATTTCTATTATAAATTAATACAGAAGGGTTGTGGGGTTTTTTTGTTTTGTTTTGTTTTGTTTTTTTTTCCCAACAGAAGTTGATCCTCTTCAATTTTCTAAACTTCAGGATGGTCCTTTGGTAAAAATACAACTGGATTTCACTTGACTTATACCTCACTGCTTTAAGGATCATCTTTATTCTCATGATGTTCTAACCGGCTACACCTACTTGATATACATATGCTGATCTTCAGCTGGGCTTGATCCACACAATTCCATTCTCTGAAAGGGTACAAGTGAGTGCAAAGTATCAACAAGTGATTTAGAAAGCTGAAGGGGGATGGCGCAACTGCACATTATGTGGATGCTAACCTGTAGCAGTCTTCCTAAAGCACATTATTTACAAACCTCCTACTCAAGCCACTAAAAATGCTTTCCAAAATCCAAACCTTGCACTGCATTCTCCTACCTTGTCCTCTCTTGTAGAAAATCTCAGAGAGAGTTTCAAAAATAACGGAGTATATCAGATGGCACAACTCCCATTTGATTTATTCAGGCCCAAAATGTCATCCTTTAAAATTATTCCTGCTTGCATTCATAAAACAGACTTCAACTTCCTGTAATAGTGTTGTTCATATCTATAAAAGAGCTAACATTTATAGAAGTAACCACATTTCTTTTCATACCTTTAAGAATTCTGCAATTTGATTTACCTTTTGGCTTGCTTGAAATATTTTAAATCATAGTCCATTAGATGACTTTGTAAATACATCTCACACCCTTCACAAATGCGATACTTCTCAGTTCATAATGCATGTTTTATTCACATTCCTTTGTTAAGAGAAAGCATTAAGTAAAAACCTCTCAATCTGTACTGAATGCAGTACCAGTAAAAGAAAAAGGAAACTACAGCTTATATACACTAACATCTTTAATAGCCTAGTGATAAATACCACACTAAATTGTGATTCAGAGAAAAAGAAAATGCAGTTTTCTGTGCCTGACTATAAACTATAGCTGCTGCATCAAATCAAAAGTGTTTTCTTTATCCTCTGCTGGTTTTTGTTATTCACAGCAATTCATCTCTCAAAAATGTGCTTAAAAGATTTGCATACGTGAAAAACAAATATATAGGTTTTCTACTTAAATGCTTCAGACTCAAAGCCCCTCAATCACTCTAACATCCCAATTTAGTATTTCTCATTCTCCCATTGTCTTCTCTTTGGTAAAGCAAAGTGCATCATGCCTTTTAATAAAGATAAATGGATTCTTTATCTTTCATGGCATTTCTAATCTAATGAAAGGACAAGGAAATAAATTGTCATGTTTCTTGTCATTTTTAGCAAAGCCTTTGAAATAAACTTATTCAGTGTAGACAGAGTACTGATGAAAAGCATATAATGAAAACCTTAGCACTTTGACAGGTTCTCAAATACTTGTGTGCAAGCAAGAAAGGAAACTTCTACTGTGACAGTGCTGGCAAGATCAAAAGACACATTACCAGTGAACAGAGCAGCAGTACGAAAAAGCAGAAACAGTGGCTTAGGAAATAATGGAGGAGGCTGCTGCAGTGCTCTGCACCATGATAGAGAGACAGATTGCCAACCATGTAATCAAACCTGTAGTGCATTCAGAATGAAAACTCCAGTGATTTCAGAAATATGCTTTGCCTAATATTCAGGTGGGCTAGAGTATTTACTGCAGACAGCATTTTGATTTAAAACAGAAATCATAAAGCAGTCTTTTTTTTCCCCTCTCCCTTCTTCTCCTGTAAATAAATGGCACCAAGTGAAATGTGGGTTCATTGATGGGCAAATGACTCTGTTCTGCAGCCCCAGTGAGACTAGCGATACTACAGACACAAAACAATTCTGCGGCATTTGTGATCTATAGGATGGGCTGGTATCTGTGGGGGAAAAGAAGAAAAATGTCCTTATTTGAATAAAGCTGATTCCCCTGCATTCTTACCCTCCAAAAAAGCAGCATGGATCATGTGGTTTTTAAAAGCCCTTGAGAACTGACTCACAGGTAGAACAGAAAAAACTGTAACTGGAAAAATAAGGAAAATTACTGGAGTCTTGATGGAAGTAGGAGCAGGCTGCGCTGTTGATCACGTCTTATATATGGTTTCATATAGAATCTGTAGAAAACACGCAGAGGACAAGATTCAATAGTCACTAGTTGCAGAAAGAGGAATGTGATTGTTTTTTGTCTATTAGTCTTTCACTATTCGGCCAAAACATTGAGAATGTTCTTCCACTCAATTTCTAACCACTGAATTTTAGGTCTCTTGTAATACATTAGTCTGTTAGCATTCACAAATGTTATTCTCCTCTGCTGCATCTACTTCTCAATCTTCTTTATTCTATAAAGTGTTTTGAGACTTTCAGAAAGTCACAGTGAAGTTCTTTGTATAGTATTTCTATTACACTTCATATAATATCCCATGTGAATGTGCAATTGTTCTCCTGGGTCGGTGGTTTCACAGAATGTACTAATATAACACATTATAATTTCCTACAGGGAAGCCTTTCATTTTTTTTCACACGTTTTGAACTTGTAGCAATGCCTATAAAAAACAGCAGATAATTTGAGCAGGGTTTCATTCTTGCATGTTTAGGAAAATACATCTTAACCAATACCCTGGACCCACTAACATGCAGAGATCTTGCCACAGGATTTCATTCTTGCGCTGAGACTGCCATATCTAACACAGCAATAAACTAGCTGTATTTTGTCTTTGGGCAACATCATTAAACATGACATGAAGACCAAACTGCCTCCTATAAAACCTTGCCATACAGAAAGTTGTTTCAATGTATCCGTCTCACTTTGAGGGATGTAATGTCCTCCCAGCTCCTTCTGTGGCTTTCTGAATAGAATTCCTAAAAATGAAGACATAGATCAATGGGTAGCAGTTTTCTAGGGTCTTTTGAATGGAGTAATTTATTTCCTTTGGTGATTTGAGAAGCATTATTCCATGAAGACGTATCAATAAAAGCAGTGCAATTTGGACTTTCAGTTTTTCATCTCTTAAAGACATTTTTTCATTCATTTGACCATTTCTGCCATTGCTGAATAACTTTTCTGTGTCTTTACGGACACAGAATGCTAGGAAAAGAGTCAATTCAGGCGTCATGCTGTTTTCTGTTTTCCAGTGTGATTTTTTCTCAACCATGCATTTTTATTGATTTATTTGAGACTTTTACTTATTAACGTACTAAGTGCTGCCTCTTAACAGATTTGGAAATGAGGAAGTATGAAGTTACAGCTTTTCTAATATACTGAAATGCAGCATTTATTATCATGCCATAAAACATGACAAAAAAAAATCACAAAACACCATTAGTTTTGTCGGAAGGAGTGTCAGTTGCTGAAAAAGTCAGAAATTCAGTTTAATATTAGTGGGGCCTCCCTAAAAAATTTAGGAATTGAATCGTGTTCACATGGCATTATCTACTCGAGCTCTTTCTTCCTAGCCATGACAAACTAACATAGGTTATTTCTGTTCTTTATCTAAAGAGCAAGATGTTGTCTTTCTTACAAAACTAGAATTTGATATTGCTTAGATAGCAATCAATCTCAAATTCTCAGCAATTCCTGTGAACTACTGAGTAATCTAAACTTCAACTTGCTTTGACTTAGGAGGAAAATAGGTTTTCTACTTAAATACCTCATTATGTTACTGAAAATAGAAGGATTTAATATTCCATGGAGATTGAGACAAACAATGAGAAGACCTTAACACTTGCTCTGGTAGTAAAGCAGCACCACAAGAAAGAAAGAAAAAAAAAAAAAAAAAAGAGGAGAAATAGTAAAAATCAAGACGGTGAGAACTGAAAAAGAGCTTCATACTTTGAGAAGCAAACTCTTAATTTCTGCGCACACGAGGAGACCTCATCTTCCCAGTGGAGAGTACTGAGGTTGTGTTTGTCTTCGTAGCAGGATCCCCTACCTGATTTGAATTGTTTTCTCCTCCAGACTGCTTTGAAAGCTGTGTAAACAGCAGTGGCTTCCCACCCCTGGCTAATACGTACAACATTTTAGTATTTTTCCAGACAACTGATCCCTGAACTGATTTTGATCAACTGCAGTATAAATCCATAATGAACTATAGCCCAGATGTGAAATTTAACACAGGTTTACTGTCACAGAGGTAAGAATGCCCTGGCCACCACTGGTGGAGGAAACTGGAAGTCTTGATTTCCAATTAATATATCATTAGCAATTCCTGTGCTTTCATACCAATTTGCACACGAATGGATGTCATTCATACTTTAGGAAAACTAACACAAGCCTGCAAATAGTTGCATAGGAAGAACCCTATTCAAACAATTCCATACAAAGGGAACAAGAATGATGTACTGTATTGACTAAGACAAGACAAGCTTCAAAACCCCCACATATCCTATTAATTTGAACTTAGTGAGGATGTGACTGATACTGGAGCTTCATTAGTAGCCAAATTAATCATCTGAGCTGTTTGCCACATCAGTGAATTATGGTCGTCTATACACAACAACCTGAGGAGATTTGACTTAGGTGCTAAGAAAGAAACTTCTGAATGAGGTATCCAAATGCAAGTTTTGAGTATCTCCACTACTTATTTGAGGGCTAGTGTTCAAAATAGGAAGCTGTTTACCTTGGTTATCAAGGAACAACATGTTTTTTGGTGATACTGCAAGAAACTTGGCTAGGCTAATTCCACCAACTACTGAATACTCCAGTTTCTTCATTGAAGCCCTGGCCATGTTTGCTGAACATGACCACTAGCATTGCTTGTCACTAAGAGTAGCCTTGCTATTCTGAACTGCTTTTACCCAAGTGTGCTAAACACAGTCTCAGAAAATGGATTAAGAAACAGTATCAGTTATTCATCTCTAGTGTTTATTTGCATAATACATGAAAATGGGAAGCAGCATTGCAAGAGGCTATTTGGTTTCAATGAAAATTAGACTGCTTTAACACGACAGTTAAAATTAGTTGTTCCCACTTTTTCATTTGATTGTTTTGAAGATAGAATTCAATGCACAGTAAAAAAAAACAACCCAGTAAGCTTGCCTCTTTATGTCAAATATAGATTAACACTATGAGTATGAAGGATGCATGAGTGCTCTCTAAGTGGTTTCTCATTTGGGAGTTTTCACAGAAACACAGAGTTTTATTTCTGCAGCTTTCATTTCTGCAACATAAAAATAGGTTTTACTGGTTAGTTCAAGGCCAGTAAACACTGAGTTTTTCTGCATTGTTTTTGCAAGAGTAGCTTGCCAGAAAACTGAGCATCTTATTCTCAGCTTCAGGAAAACAAGGGTTTGCTTCATAAAGCAGTGCCCTCAGACATCTTCCAAGGACCTGAATGTTTAGACTCAGGGAGTGCTCATACTGTATGCTGTGCCATGTTGGAAAGAAAGGTGAATCTAGCTTTGGCAGCCTAGCTTCAGTAGGCTGGCGTTTCATGTAAGTTAATTGCCTCATCCTAAGAAGGCCACAGTAAGGTCCATAGTGCTGTAAAGTTGGTTCTGGAGGAAAAATAGCTTTTGTCTATTCACTTCAGCTACATTGCAGCTTACAATCACAGTGTAGTTCTGATTCTGTGCCACAACAGCTTTCTCCAGTCCCTCAGCCCCCTTCCTTTAACAAAGTTCTCTCATCCCTAGGGCAACTGCACCAGAATCAAGCTGCAGACTGAAGTCCAGTCCAAGTGTAGCCAAAAACTTTCCAAGTGCACAACAAGAAATGATGTCGGTATCTGAACATCTATAAAAGCTGTTACTAATCTCATAGAGACATGGTACTTCTAGAGATTTAACAGTGTAAATTTGGCATCAACTAGGCATGTTTTAGTTTTAAACACCTATTACTGGTGTTGATCTGGCAAAGGTTATACCACTCTTCACCATACTCCCAAGATTCCCTCTTGACAACAGTTTGGCTATCCTTCAGCACCCTTGCTTGCAACTTTTCACACCACCAAATGCATTTAGGAGAGTTCCAGCTGCATGGGAATCCTGAGTTTCTCCAAGATATCCACTAACAACTGTTTATTGAATTAGCCTTTTCTTCTCCCCTTCACTATCAGCATCAGTTGTCATTAGAGGCAGATAATGACAATGCAGAGATTAGAACATTCAATGATGTTACTTGCCAGGTGCAAAACAAGCATACCATCCAACAAAGAAGGAAGGAACTTTCACAGACAAAAATGAAAGAGAGAGACGAGGATCTCTATCTCAAACTAACAAAAGCTTCTTTTCCCATCCAGAACACTGAGTACCTTAATTATCTCTTCAAAGTGCCATGAACTCTTGGAAAAGAGAAGTTTTGGGATGCCAGGAGAGCCTAGCAACATGGTCTTATCCTATGCAATGGTACACTAAAGTGAAAATAATTCCAGACAAATACAAGCTCCCCATCCCTTGATGAGGTCCTGCTGACAGTGATCATGTGAGAGAACAGTGAGTCCAAAGATTCTCTCAGTTGCTTGCTCTCCGTATTTATTTTCATAAACATCCCAATAAGCTAGCACATTAGTTTTGCTGGTATCCCACACAAAGGCCTACTACATTCCAGAATTAATCCTCTTCATGCACATAAAAATCAACTCAAAGTTGATCTTTTTTGCTTCCACTAAATTAGTGAAACAAACTGGGCTACAGTATTACTTCAAGACTAACAATTTAGCCCAGTTCCTACAGAAATCATAACTATCTCCTTTACTGGCCAAAAAAAGAGGTTTTTAATATTTGTATTCTCTTAAGAATTTATCTTTATGAAATAATTCCTATTTTCTATGTTATAACCTGTGTCAACCATCCTGTGGTCCCAGAAGGCAGGTCTGAATGACCTAACAGTTCTTCGGATGGACAATATAATTTGCCTGCATTGGTTTTCAGTAGAAACTCCTGAAGACAGACAAATCTTTCCTATACCGAATCTCACAAATGTTCTGCCCATGTTTTAAAAGAAAACTCCAAGAATTTCAGGAAAAAAAAAAAAAAAAATCCTCAAACCCATTTAGCAGTATTTCTCAAAAATAAAGTGGTTTTCAACCTGCAAGCTGAGCTTTCACCTTTTCAATACAGCCAGATGTTTAGCACAGTGGCCAGGGCTACAAGAGACACAGGATCAAGTCAGTATTTCATGTAGGATCAAGGAGAGATTTTCATCCCATGCCATTCATTCCTAAAACTGTATCTTTCTCAGCCCAGACCCATACCCTAATCTCCATCCTGTGGAGTCTTTGTCACTCACTGAACGCAACAGAGCTTTGAAACATTTTTGGCAGAACAAAAGAAAGCACCAACACAAATTTTCAGGAACTTCCATGTTGCAAAAGCCATGATTAAACCCTGAAAAGCAAAATTTAGATTATTTTCCCAAACACAGAGAAAATACTGTTCAGACTTTGACCGAGGGCTGCTGCAGATTTCAAGCTTGTTTGAAACTTGGTCAACAATGCACCCTTACAATGAGTCACTGTAGTCCCCAGAAGGAAAACAAACAGCCCACTGGATGTATAGCTGAAATTAAAATTGCCATCAGCATCTGTCAGCAGGCTCCTGTTTCAAAACACTGAAGAAACATCTAAACTCAGTGCTTAAACTTACTAAGCTGTGATCTTTTATAGGATTTATTTTGGTTGTATTTTTGTTGTTGTTATTCTGAAACATTCTTTGAGCATGTTTTAATAGGGAGGAAAAGCTACAGGAAATTTCAAAGAGCCTATGTCAAGTAGGAACAGCAGGTACCCATCTATTCCCTCAAGAAGCATTATCAACCCCAATTATATTAAAAGTAAATTCCATAAGTCCATTTCTCTGCTTTAGTTTTTTGTCCTTGCTGCTATCATCTTTTTCTTTTTTTGGTCAATATTCCTGTAAGTAGAGGACAGTTTTGCAAGCACACAAAGTGCTGATGTGGTCCCAGGCATGAAAAACAACCAGTGAAGAATCTACATAAAGTCAGTGAGGATCAGCAAACGTAGAGAATGGCTCTGCTTATCATCCTGCAGGATCAGGACTTACTCTTTCCTCTCTTTTATTCCAGTTGACAGAAACATTTAATCTGATGGATCTCTTCTATTTATGACTTGGAGACAGACAGCATAACTTTTCTTCCTATTTATGCACTCTGTCATCTGACCAGCTGAAGGCACAGGACTCTAAATTCCCTCAATTATCGTGTATGTAGGTGTCACAACTAGAACACCTCCTCAGACTCCATATGACTATACTGCCTAATATAGACTTTCTTATCACACATTTAAATAAACCCATGGAAATACATGCAACATTTCTCCATCTTAGTTTGATGATTACTTAACAAGTGTCTAGATAATTCCTGGTAAAAGCTGAAGTTATTGCAAGGATTTATCAACATACATTTGTACACTGCAGCTGACAGAACAGGAGAGGAACTTAAGTATGGCATTTTATTTTGCTTATTCTTCTTTCAAATACACATCACCCACAAGTTTGTACAATTTGGCTATCCAAAGTAATGGCTGTTGATCAGCTAACATTCCCAAAAAATATTGCTTGTCAGGAACTCAGTGACACTTAAAAGATTATCCAAACCCAAACTTTTATTGTCTTGATTCTTTTTCCTATAAGCAAATGAGGCAGAATTGCAGCCCCTGTTTTCTACTATCAGAAATACTCTTTTTTTTTTCCCATTATCTGCAGATATTGGAAGCATTTCTTAACTTATTTCAGAATTACATCCAGAGACCTTCAAAAGTCTTTTCTCAAACTTCTCACGTATGCTAAACTATAAGCACGCAGTTTGGTTCCACTGAGGTCCTTAGAGTGCCTGTAAAGACCAGACGATACTTTTGCATATGAATAGAAAATCTACAAACTGCACTAATAAAATCCCTTTACATTCAATTACTTCAGCTGCTTTTCCCACAAACGCCTACTGGTATTTCGAAGACGGCAATGACGTGAATAATTCCATCTGAATAAGACCTAAATATAAAAAAGACAAAAATACTTTGAAAGAAAAGAAGTTAAAAATAGTAGAACAGGGAATTACAAGTTTATCCTGCCTCTAAATTTAGTTACAAGTGAAATGTAAATTGATAATGAAAATCATTAACTGATAGGTAATATTCCAACATTCAAACATTTGCAACGAAAAAGTACATTCTACAGTAGAGAGTAGAACTATGTCAATGTTGGCACACACTTTACTATTGAAACTTGTAAATAACAAGAGTCAGGGAAGGGGAGAGGGATCTTACACTGCCTTCTCAACACTAAAACAGGAAATGAAAAACAGATCACATGCTGTCTGATTTAATTTCAATTGCCATTTTTGTTTAGTGTCTTACAAATAGTTTAAATGATCTGTGTCAAAATTCAGTATTAACCATGTTTGAACATGGTTATGGATTTGTTTAAATACAATTATAGATACATAGATTGTAGATAGAGTCCTTCAGTTGTTAAAAAATAAATTAAAAGCTCAGGAAAATGTGCAGACATAGCTTAGCATATCCTCATCATTAAGTAAGCATATGTCAACATACATTCCATTTACTGCTCCTCCTCATCTCCTCTACATTTTGGAATAGTAAATTCTACGCACACGTACCACATCCTACCCCCATCATCGAGGTAGAACCAAAAGGCTACTGCAGCTGTCTTTACAGCAGCTATCCTTTGAGCTGTGACAAGCTTATGGTATTTTAGGACTTGGGAGCAAATACCAGAGGCTTTGAAATAAATCTGGATTGGTTGAGCAGACTGCAACAGGCTGTGGCATACTCCGGAGGATGTTTGGGAAGCTACTGAGCATTCACTCACTGCTATTTTGTCCCACTACACTCAGATATGCAATCAAGTTACCCACTGAAACGAAGGTAAAATTTCTTTTTAATGTTTAACAGATGCTTTGTGGTTTTATCATCAGTAGTACCCCCCGGCTATCTTAAATTACAGACATTCGTCTTGCTGTGCAAGACTTAAATATACTTAAATATATACTTAAATATACACTTTACCACCACAACATTTTATTTAGCAAAAGGTTAGATCTTAAATTCTGGATTTCTGCACTGAGTAATCATAAAAACCACAAACTCTGAACGTACCAGTTTTCTCATTGATGAGCTTTGTTTTCATTTAGGAGTCTTTTGATTGTCCTGTTTAATACATATACCACAATGCCATTTTTAGTGAAGCTATTTTCTACTACTTCTATTAAATATTTATAAGAATAGAAATCTACTGGAGTTTTGTTTCCTTTATGTAGGAACAGATGCAGAAAGGGAAATAATTCACACTTGCTAGCCAGTGGCACTGCCTGGCAAATCTCCTTCTGCCTTCTCACAGCCCTGGTGTAGCCATAATCCATTTTTAGAATATGATACTTGAAAAACAATTTCAATAGGGAAACTTATACATGATTAATGAAGACCTTCAGTCCACGAAGTCCAACACAGATCTAAGGTCCAAAGCTATGAGAAAATGAAAGATGAGTAGGAAAGTTTTGCTTTACGCTATCTCCAGCAACAAAAATAGCTATTGTTCAATATTGATTTTATCTACCAAGGATAAAACCAGCCTAAGATTAGTTATTGCCTGTGGCACCACTCTGAAAGGCTGTCAGTGACTGCAGAACATAAGTGCACATTAACTTGAAAACTTTTAACCAGGTAATCAACAAACAGCACCAAAGAAATCCCTTCAACTTAGAGCTACTTCAGCTGCTTCAGCTGCTTTTCCTACACAATTCTACTGGCACTTTGGAAAGGAAATGAAAGGAATAGTATGATGTGAATGAGAGCTGAACCTAAGAAAAGGAAATTGAAAAAGTTAAGACAAGCGGGATAAGGAGTTACGTGTTCATCCCACCACCAACACTAATAAAAAATAATGTTCCTAATAACTTCTCTGGAACTTCACCAAATTATTTAATACAGCTTTCACAGACATGAATTACAAATTTAGAAACAAAGCAAGAACCAAACTCCATAACTCTGCATCAGCTCCTCTATATTTCCTCTGGCGGATGAGGAGCATCATGAGCAATACAGAAACATCAACTAATCAAATAGTGAAGAAAATAAGAACACTAACTTCAGTCTATGCAGGACTCACAGATGCTCTGAGGAAGGTCTCAGTCCACAAATGCAAATAAACCCTTAACAACCAAACTAAAAGCAAATCTTACTGTTAAAATTTTGCGTTTAGTGTATCTGTTCTTCATAGTGGGTTTTTCTTTCAGGTTTGGGAGAAGTTTTCCCAGTAGCCAGCGCTAAGCATTTCTGCTGTTTCTAGACCCAGTAGGAATCGTATTTCAGCCTTTTCCTTTGCACACCAGGTTTTTGTAACATCAGAAAAAACTGTTCTCCAGCCTTTGTAACAAACTACCAGAGATTTAAAAAGCAAACCAATAAGGTGATTTGGACACCTCAATGAATCTGCAGCTCCATATGGAAAGTTTTAATTCCTATGTAAAACCTGCCACAATGTGTTTCCAGACCAGGTGATGTGACAAAGATGCATCTGTCACCATTTATTATATTTGGCATACTCAGAAAGAAATGGGCACAAATTGGATAAGCACTTTGTCGAAGAGTGTCTGTGAAAAGACATAGTGTTTGAGAGAACTTGTTCAATAATTCACTTCTATGGTTTTTGAGGTAAAGTAGGTATTTCCAGTGAAATTCTGGCATTTGGGATTATATGGGAGCTGGATTTTTATTTTTCCTCCACTTCAGGAGCTAACATTGATAAAAGAAAATGCTCCCTCTTAAACTATCCCCCAAAAGCAAGCAAATACACTTGACTTATAAACTTAATTCTAAGGAGAGCCTAGATCAACACGGGCAGACAGTAAATCTATGACACTATTAAGTTACAACTGTAGTAATTGGGTTGATTTTTTTTTAACCAATTGAGCCTTACTCTAGAAATCAATATCAGAATCAGTTTTCATTCCATTTCTGAACTTCTGTGTAAAGATTAGTTCCTCTGTCGTAAACACTGTATTGTTACATGTTAATATTATTAGAACATCAGTTTTCAATAGAGATGTACTATGATCGTGTAAGCAGTTGCAGTGTAATTGCATGTATTGACTTCACGGGAGCTTTTCTCATTGACATGCATGCGTCTTTGCAAAATCACAAAATCACAGAATCCCAGCGTGGTTTGCGTTGGAAGGGACCTTAAAGCTCATCCATTTCCAAACCCTGACATGGGCAGGGACACCTTCCTCTAGAGCAGGTTGCTCCAAGCCCCTGCGTCCAACCTGGCCTTGAACACTGCCAGGGATGGGGCAGCCACAGCTTCTCTGGGTAACCTGTGCCAGTGTCTCACCATTCTTATCATGAAGGATTTCTTCCTAATGTCTTATCTTAATCTCCACTTTGTCAGCTTAAGGCCATTTCCCCTTGTCCTGTTACTGTATGCCCTTGTAAAAAGTCCCTCTCCAGATTTCCTGTCAGCCACTTTAGGCACTGGAAGTTGCTCTAAGGTCTCCCAGAGCCTTCTCTTCTCCAGGCTGAACCAGCCCAGCCCTCTCAGCCTGTCTCCATAGTCTCCTCTGGATCAGTTCCAAAAGCTCCAGGTCCCTCTCGTGTTGTTGCCCCAAAGCTGGATGCAGGAATGAAGGAGGGGATCTCACAAGAGACAAGTAGATAGGGAGAATCTCCTTCTGCATCCTGCTAGGATGCTCCTTTTTTATATTAGTGAGAAACCCAGACTCTGTCACTGTGACCTGAGGAACACTACCACTCCTCCTCACTGTATTCTCCTCTCAGGTGACAAGACACAGCAGCATGGGTTTGTTCTAGGAGCAGCAGCAGGACACCCAATTATTTTCTGCTAACTACCCCTGAAAATGCTATAGGAACAGTACAATTTCAATATAGTATTTACTTGAGGGAGAGTGCTAGTCCCAGAAGTAGCATCAAACTAAAAGAGAGACAGGGATGCTCAAGCTCTTCACAGCTACTGTGTTCACTATTTTCTCGTATGCTTATACTACATTATACTTGTTCCACCTTCTTACAATGCTCCTCACATATAGGCAACAAAAGTAATGTATTTATATTTTTAGCATGCGCCTCAACTTAAATGGACAAATCTGAATTACCTTTTTTCTTTCCTAGCTCCCTCCTTTGCCTCTGCCTTTAGCACTTTTCCTTTTTATTCTTTCAAAAACAACTCAGACATTTCCCTACCCCCATTTCTACATCTACCTGCAAACACTGCAGATCACCAGAAGAGGCAAAGAACTTGAATTAGCCTGACAGATTTATTTATGTGAATCCGTTTACATGAACTTTTATTTCAGCCATATATACAAAGTATTCATAATATTAGCTATAACAGCACCACACTTTCTATTGAAAATGTGCAAAAACATCCAGCAGTGCTTTGTAGAAGATAACTCTACCTCATACCAAAACACCAGAATGCAAACACAAGAGATGCTAGCACTAGGATCACAATCTCATTATTTATGAAGTCCCCTGTGATAATATGGTCACTCTTCTTGGAGTGTGCTGAACTCAATTGTGAACTCTGCTCAGCTCAAGAAGCTTCAACGTGCTGCAAAAGATGAGTAGAACCTCACTAACTACACAGATTGTCACTTCTAAATGCTCCCTATGAATTCTGGTTTTTCCTCTCCTATTTAAACTGCAGAGAAAGGCAACCTGTCTTATTGTTCCCTACAACTTCTCCAGACTTCCATTTGGTGCATATTTAATATTTATGCAGCTATGTCAGACATGATTTGAGTCAGTGTCTGCTGAACTGTTATATGGCTCATTGACATTATCAAGCTGAGCAGATTTTCTGTTATCCCGAAACACAGACACAAGAGACACCACGTGTGTTTGCAAGTGCCAAATCTGGCTGCAGAAATCATGTGAGGGCAATGGGATATTCACAGACACAATGAGAAGTATTTTAAGAGTGTTATTTTAAAATGTTTTACTGGACAATAAAAAGATACTGCAGGAAAAATTTATTTTATCAGCCTGAACGTTAACCATGGAATATCTGTTACTGCATTAATTCTTCCTTAGGGAACTGATAACTATAATAAACCACTTCAGTATTTACCCAGTTGAGTTTTTAAAAGAGAACAAAGTCACACAGAACCAAGATTTGTTCTCTGAGAATGTTACTTTATTTTTGAGACTATTTTTGGCTTAATAAACTGATTTCTAAGTTCTGTGAATGGCTGCAAAATCTTGGCGCTGGGTCAAGTTGCTATTCCCAAGTTGTCTTAATGGTTTTGGTAGGTAGCGAGATTTTCAATGGCGCCTGGTGACTCTGCCCCCACAGTTTCAGTTACTGAGGTGATGTGACTTCCTGGGTTTGCTGCTATGGGGTATCTCAGGAAGCAAAAAATAGGAAACATCTGAAATAGTCATGAAAATTCTCAGCTGTAACACTGTTGATTTCCTGTGTTTTAATTTACCATCAAAGAGAATTCTTTTTAAGTAGTAACTGTTAAATCAGGGAAGAGCCTTTGAAAACACATGGTGTTAGTGGAACACAGTTTGTTTCTTACAGCAAATAGCTAGCATGCATCAAGAATACCAACTTCCTTATTCTTTTCTCAAAGCATAATGGAATTCCACAGTCAGACACAGACTTGCAGCTCCTATTGGAGTTGACAAGAGTCCAACTTTAGCCCAAGGGCAGTGATGCATTTTACATGTTGATGTCAGCCACAGTGATACTAACAGGAACAAAAGCACTTCTGAAACTTGATAGCAGAAAGTTATCAGGAAGAGGTCACTGGTAAACTGTGTATCTTAAAGTCTTCCTCAGAACCATGTCATACCCTTTTCAGGTACAAGGTACCAACAAGCAAGAGAAAAGCAGCTGATCATTCATCTTCTTGGTATACACGGCATTTGCAGGGAAAAATAGCTCCAAAAGGCTCTGGTTTACCTTTCTCCAACCTAGGTTGGTTTATATTTTTCCTATTGTTTATTGTTCCCAACATCCCGCTAATCCCCATGCTCCTCTCATTACTCTTTTTTCTTGTACAGTATTTTGTAGACAAACTATGGAACCTGGAAGCCTGCACTTCAACCAGAATTTGTGTGATGAGCATTTATGTCTGTAGAACACCGGAGCACCTGGGTACACCCTGGCATGGCAGGAAGGACACCTGGTTTGTTCAGGAGTGGTGGAAGGTTACAATGCCAGAGGCACACTTACTTGAAAGCTCTTCATCTCTTCTCCCTGTTCTGCCAACATACCCCAGACATGCTAGTGTAACCTCACATACCAGGCATTAACAACTAGTAGGAAAAGCTTCCTAATCAGAATGACTTTTGTGTATCTAAAGAGGTTCCATATTGTGTTCTTGCCCTGACTCAGCAGTCGCTGGCACAGCATGCTTCGGTGCAGTCTATGAGTCAGAACATAAAAACACTATAAAACAAAGATGTTATTGCATTGGAGACCTTCCTGTTCTGTACCTCTGGCAGCTTCACTTCGCCTACAAAAGCCTGACCTTGCATACTTGAAGGTAATGATATTTTCCCCTATCTTGGCTTCACTGGCAGCAAGCAAGATGAAGCTCTCATGAAGGTCTCTGTGCGCCATTGTCACATCGCTTAAAAGTGAACACTCATTAAAAGTTCATCTGAAAGTCATGAGATTCCTGGTGGCACACTGCAACTAAAAGAGAAGTTGTAGTGTGTGTTACATAAACCTGTTTATTGGACACACCTTCCCTTAAAAGACAACCACATTTATTTATTGCCATTTTTTGAAGAGGACTGCTCCTATATAGTTTAATTCAGTTACAGACAGCAAAGCTGAATCAATGCCCAAGGCACAAGACCAGAGACATGCACAGGGATTTATCAGTGCTGTAAGGAGTAATTTTAAATGCTTTTAAGGAAAGTTTTTCTACAGTTTTAAGTGTTTGTGTGAGAGTGCAGAAACGTACGAAAGTTTTCAAAGGCAGTATTTTTTAAAAGATCCTTTTATGTGCACATAAGCAACTCTTCTGAAATGAAAAATGCATGTCAGCATGGCCTTGTACTAATATAGCTGAGCTGAAGCGAGACAAAAACCACCTCAAAACCTGCTTTTCCCCCCTCTTGATTTCAAGCTAAGCAATGTTACGTTAGGAAAAAAAAATATCTTCACACAGTTCTTTGTGCTCCTTTCTTCACCTTCTGCTTCAGTTCTTTGTGCAGAGCAAGTTTCACTCAATTCCAGTGAAACTTGATCAACACAAAGGTTTGATACAGTACAACAGCCAGAACATTCTCATAGCTACTTGGAACTCAAGCTGGTGGGAATCTGTCTCCAGTTAAATCTTTTACTGGATTACAAACCTAAACCATGCTGAAAAATGGCAAAATAGAGTATTTGCTGTCATCACGAACAACAAACAATTACAACATACCCTTGGCACTCGCAGGTATATAATGTGCTGGGATATGAAAAAGCAGAATGCTACTAGTTAGTTGAAGAGGTGTTTTACTTGCAGCTTCATGAGTAAGGAAACAGGACCCACTTGTACAACTACAGCTGCAGCAGTTTATCTTCCTTCTGGCAAATTCGGGCAGGTTTGGTTTTCTTTACAGATTTTTAACATTGAGTACAATGTGATTCCAATAAGCAAATGTGCTTACTCCAAAATATTTCTATTGTCAGACTTCCTTCTCCTCTCTGAAGTTACTTAGCACCTGCAAAATTGATTTGCTGTCTGCACTTAGGACTGATGCACTTTATTTATCCACAAAATAGGGTGGAATAACACAGACTTCCCCTCCACTGTCCCCTTAATGGGCTTCTACTTTAATATACTGAAAAACTAAGATGATGATTAGTTTTTACATGTGCAGCATATTCAGTGTATCAATTTGATTTTGAAAGTGCCAAGATGCTTAATAGAAATCCTAAATTAGCAGTATATGGATGTTTCTAGGTGAGGCTGACCTCACAAGAGCATCTGAGACCAAAAATAATGACAGATAGAGCACGAGGGCTTCACTGAAGTTTTCATCTTCCTGTAATTTCTTACTTTCTTAATGAAGTGTAAATCAGAAACTGAGAAAAACTTACTTCCTCATCAAGAAAAAAAGGCAAAATTCTTTCTCCTCCATTTGACTTTCTGTGTGTGGTACAAAGGGGAAAAAAACAGCGCAATACAGATTATCTTCCCAATTCATAACATTTTATGATACGCAAAGATATACAAATTCATTGATGATTTTCACAGTAATCAAAAGTTGCCCTACCATTGCTATTCTACAGCAATATTTGTAAAATAGGTATTGGTGATCATGTTTCAGCCTCCTTGGAATATTTCAGTAAAAACATCAAAACAAGACATTCCAAGCTTCCTTTTGAATGATAGAATAATTTGAGTTAGAAGGGACCTTCAAAGGCCATGTAGTTTACCCCCCCCCCCCCGCAATAGGCAGGTACATCTTCAACTAGATCAAGCTGCCCAGTGTAGATATCAAAGTGCATTTTGGTGACTTCAGGTTAACGGCTCAGACTATTTTGTGTGAGCTTACAGTCTGCTGAACATCCATTGCACAGTCCTACTAGAGGACAACCAACCATTTAGCATTAACATAGCAATGGCTGAAATTCAGCCATTCATAAAAACCGCCTCTGCTGTTATCAGCATTCAGTGCAGATGCCTCAAGCTGGAATTCACAGTTAGGCAATCAGACAGACGAAAAGCACGTGGAGTTTTTATACAGGGCTGTAAGATACAAAACAACTGAATGAAAGGTAACTTTCCTTTGGCTCTGTTCTGAAATATGTTTGATAACAACCTCGCTAAATAAACTATGTTTTAACAGCTGGATAGCAAAAGAGATTCATTCCCAAAGAACTCCTGAAGCAGTATAGTGACCAAAACAATGATGTTAGAAACTCTCAGGCAGAACGACAACAAAAAAGCCCCAAACAACCCAACAGAAAAATATGAGGCAAATGTTTGAAAACAGGATTGGTAGGTGATGGATGATCTCCATCTCACGCAGACATGGTGATGGAAGAAGTGGTTTGGATTAACTGAAAAGTATACAGAACTATAGGATTTTAAAATTATAAATGTGTGCAATGTCTGCACATGCGTACATGATGATGTGTATGTTTAAAAATGTGCTCTAAGTTTGTTATATACAGACATGGTAAAGCTCAACACAGAGACTCACTCTCTTCTGCAGATGTTTCTTATTTATACTGCAGAATTTTGAGGTATTTCCAGAGAAAATTCTCACCTCTTTCACCCAGACTATATTTTTCTAGCAGTTCCTTTTGTGCTGTTTCCAGCAACCAGGCAAAACTCCAGTTTATTCCTTCCAGTGAAACCTCTACAAGTAGATTTGTAGTGGCATTTTGTCTTTGCAGCACAATACATTTCTCAGGAAAGCCAGCTGCAAATGACAGTTGGTAGTAACTTTGATTTTGCAGTCATGTATCTAAAGATCACTGAAGAGATGCATGAATAACACTGATCAGTTTGATACATCAGATCCGCTTCAAGTCATTCATGCCCACTGGACTTTGTGCTGTGTCCTTGCACGATGTTTTTAATACATTATTTCTCCAGCATGCTGAGAGCCTGTATGTCATCATAGAGTGGCTTGGGTTGGAAGGGACTTTAACAATCATCCAGTTCCAGCTGCCTGCTCCAAGCACACACACCATTATCTCTAGATTTAATCTATTTGGTGTGAATGCCCTTGCCACATATGATGGCTTTCTAATACTCTGCTGCTCATGTTGTACATAGAAAGACAACCTGCCATTGCACACCACCATTTTCCTGTACGTGTGGAATAATTTAAGAATAAACTTGCAAAAATTTGATTTCTCAAGTGTCTTGCTGTGCCTAACCTCAGCAAAATGAACAAAATACATTTTCTACCATTCCCCCCCCCCCCCATTGTCACTGAACAGTAGCAAAAATTATCCTCCTTTGAAATACAGCGTTTCTTCACCAACAACTATTGGTATGCTGTTTGAATAGTAGCTAGCTTTACTTCACAGTATGTACTCCAAATTTAACACTATTTTCTTTTTCTCTTTCTTTTTTTTTTTTTTTTTAATAAATTGCTGGTTTTATTTTTCAGATTTTGGGTGGTTATTTCTATTACTTCGCCACTTACTGTTGCAATTAACCCCCCCCTAACATTTACTGTACATCTCAGATGACATATACCTGGCAGCAGTCATTTCAAAGGAATTGCATCATAAATGGAAGTTGAGCAACTGAGTCCAGCAGTATAAGTAGAAACAGGGATATGTGTATACACCACACAACAAAAACAAAGCCCAAATCCAAATCCTTTCATGTATTCAGTATAGCAACAGTTCGATTAAACATGTAAGTGCATTAGCATTTCTTTGCTAATGTTGTCAGAGCCTTTCATGGGAAATAGCCCAGAACAGTTTCTGTGCAGCAACCACACCAACAAAGCTGATGAAACAATTACTGGAAGCTGCTGATTTTGAAATTGCAAGCCAGAGAAAAGAAATAAGCAGAATAATTGCTACTCTTTATTAACAGTGACAGAGATATTGTTTTAATGCATCTTGCCTTCATCCTTAACCTTGGGATGTAGTGCAGCAGTTTCAAGGAGCATTCAGTGTAACTGTGTCATAAAGCGTGTATTATATTAGTGACATGTAAGGTCAAGTACTAAAGATGCATAGTATAATAATATAGCCAATATTTCAGAAGACAGGTTAATGTATGCCTTTTATTTTAGTCTACGCTATTTCATAAAACCAATTTTCAAGCACAAGATGAATTGCACTTTCTCAAAGCATTCTGACAACATTTAAGAGTTTCTCTTTTTATTTTGTGAGATTTAGGGGAAAATATGATCTTTATTTAAAAATATAGCTCCTGACTATCATTCATAAGCTATGGTAAATAATTGTTTATTTAAACTGTGTCCTGATAAAAACAAAAAGATGCTATGTTTACTTTCTTCAAGGAATGGAATTTTATTACAAATTATTTCTCCAAAATGAACAGCAAATTATTATTGCTTATTACTGATTTATTCTGTGTGATACTTTTCTTAGCAGAAGAAAGTGCCTTGCTTCTTACTACACCTGAGCTTTGCACATGTTGCTCCAAAAATAACAAAAGTACAATTCATGCAACCTGCTGCACCAGATGTGTTCAAGGCATTTGAACACATCACCTTGACTTAATCTTACTGTGACTGCACCAAATCACAGTAGGATTAGGTCAAGGTGAGGCTTTTGCCTCTAGGTAGCAGAGAATCTGATTATTTTTATATTAGAAATACATACATAAACCCCCTATACAGTATCAACAAAGAGGGTGAAGAAACAGGATGCAGAAGAAGTTCAGAGGCTTCCCAAAAAGTGATTTTTCTTTCTCCATATTTGCTTCACCAGCCAGAGGAGTGACAGAATCTCAAGATCCAGCACTGTGGCTTTCTCCCACCAATAATCATGAACAAGTCTAGCATTTAGATTTACAGGGTCCTGAGACATAGGGCTAGCTTTGGTGTGGGGGACTTTTTTTGTTGTTCTGCCCCTCTTTAACCTGCACAAAAGCAAACCTAAGAAATTCGGGGTTATTTCTTCACCTTGAGGTTTCAGCTTTGTGTCATGCCAGAGGAAATCTCAATGGCAATCCAGATAAAAGAGAAGGAGACAAGAAATTGTGATGACCTCTGTGCAAGCAGTTCTTGAGTGCATTTCATCAGCTTCTCATATATCACTACATTCATTTGCACAGCAGTCAAGACAAGTCCTCCTTCTTCTATAAAATGTGTTCCCCAGACTTTTTTAGGAATATTTTTTGCAATAACTATTTTTTCAGATAAAACATATCAAGTGTAAACAGATCTTTGTTATTTGTGTATTTCAAAGTGCCACCTCACTATTTCTATGAACAGCTCTCAAGGAGGCAGGGTTATACCATACAGAGTAAAAACGATGGAGAAAGACTAATGGTTGTGTTTCACATTATGAAGTTCATCAGTTCAGCCTGGAGAAGAGAAGGCTCCAGGGAGACCTTAGAGAAGCTTCCAGTGCCTAAAGAGGCCTACAGGAAATCTGGAGAGGGACTTCTGACAAGCACATGTAGTGACAGGACAAGAAGGAATGGTTAAACTGACAGAGGGGAGATTTATATTGGATATTAGGAATGAAATATACAAGATGATTGAGCACACTGTGGCTGCCCCATCCCTGGCAGTGTTCAAGGCCAGGTTGGACACGGCTTGGAGCAACCTGCTCTAGTGGAAGGTGTCCCTTCCCATGGCAGGGTGTTAGAACTGGATGAGCTTTAAGGTCCCTTGCAACCCAAACCATTCTGTGACTCTGAGATTCTGTGAAATGAACATGGTAAGATCAAGAGCTCACTGTATCTGAGATCCAAGTTTGAAACTGAAATGTTAGTTTTCAGACATACCAACTACCTGCTTTTTATATCAGATGTCCCCCTTGTGGAGTGTGAGTGACCCCCCAGAACCATCCCAAAGAACAGGATTGAGGATGACCTGTGTGTCAAGAGGTATTATACACATCTAGGAAACTACAGACAGATCAAAGAGTCCACCAAGTAATTAACATACTCTACTGAATGACACCACAGAAATTACAATCCTGGTTTCTTAAGCCTAGAATAAATATATTTTAATCAACTAAGTAAAAAAAAATTATTGTATTAACTTCTTAGCATAATGCAATTCTTTCCTACTATTATTACAGAATTCATTTTGTGCAGTTCTGGTGTCCTCAACATAAAAAGGACATGGAACTGTTGGAACAAGTCCAGAGGAGGACCACGAGGATGATCATGGGACTGGAGCACCTCCCGCATGAAGATAGGATGAGAAAGTTGGGGCTGTTCAGCAACTCTACTGGGTAGCCTACTTAGTTACATACACATTTCTCAGAGTCTAAAAACCGTTTGCAAATGTTACTCAAAAGAATAAATGCGTCACCAAGAGACTATATGACATTGGGATCAAACTCATCACCGAGTCTCCTTGGGTGGAGAACTGAGGTGGTGAGAGCTTTGACCTTTTCTGTAGAAATTTTGCAGACCCGTTCTACATTCTGAAATGATTACACAAGCTGTCTGTCTATTTCTAAATCTCTCACTACACAGCACTGCCAGATCACTCGGTGTGCAGGCCCTATGAGAGGAGTTTCTACCTTGGCCACTACATTGGGCTGCTTGCCTTTA
This sequence comes from Psilopsiagon aurifrons, assembly GCA_025447955.1. NCBI lineage: Eukaryota > Metazoa > Chordata > Aves > Psittaciformes > Psittacidae > Psilopsiagon > Psilopsiagon aurifrons. The sequence goes on from JAOEHY010037964.1 coordinate 24,232, forward strand.
TAAGGCTATAGGATAGTTTGAAAAATGAGACCCTCCTTTTTTTACTTCCCTCTCAATCAAAACCTGCCAGCTAACACGAGGATGTGGGGCACTGTACTGCCCAGCACCCAGGAGCATAGGAGTTGCTCATCTTGTCAGCAAAGACTAGACCATATGAGGGAGAAGAATTACCTTTGGTATTTTCCACTGTGAATCTGTTTCAGGGGGTAAGTGGTATTTAGGCTCTGTGAAATGCTTTAGGACTAAGAACCTGTAGCCAGACCTAAGCAGGGAATGAGTGGAAGCACGAGGAAGATACACCATTCTGAACAAGATTGGTATGCTGAGAGCACTGGTTATTTTCTTCTGCATTTATTTGCATGCACAGTGTTTGTTTACACCAAAGCAATATTCCTTTAGATGACAGATTTTTCAAGGGGAGTGTTTCCTCACTAACAGAAAGTACAGTGCCAAGCTGAATAAACATCTAATGCCTAGCAGAGACTTTAAAACAAATCCAATCTAGTTTACCTGGAATAATTGAGATGATAATTGTTACTTCAAATAATCATAATAAAAATAATGATCCTCAGAAGTGATTGGCACTAAACAGCCTTTGCTACGCTTAGTTGTAAATCACTAACTCATAGCACTAGCTGTTAGTTCTTAGTGCTGTTAACTCTAAAATGTCACAACTGCTAGAATGTTTTCACTGTTCTGAGTAAGTTGAAACTGTGATCAGGAATTTTCTTTAACCTTTATATAGAGATAAAATAAACAATGGGACAAACCCTCCTCATCCTCCATATTAGCTTCATTTTCAGACAGAGAAGTAAGTTTTTTCAATGTGCCTTGGAGCTGACTAATGTAATATATATGACTTCTTTAACATATTTCATCCCCATTTATGTTTAAAAGAGCCATGTTAAAGCATAAGCTGTAGAGACAATGATCAAACAAGAAGCATGTATGAGGCAAACATTAGAATGATTGAAAGCATGTGAACAGCTGAGCAACTTACTCCCAAGGAGAAAAGCAGATGGTAGAGTAACCCAAGTCTCAGTGCTGAGAATGCTTTTGTCCATCTTTATGTATGGAGTGATCTGAAAGAGCTCTGAGATCTAAAGCAACAAGATGGCAAAACATGCTTAGCAGACAAGAGCGTGTGAAAGCCGTGAAGGGGAAGTCTCCCTCCACACACCCTGAAAAAAACCCAGAACACAAAGAACCCCCCTAAAAGCCCTAGCATCATGGTCAGGGAGAAAGCACTTAAAATAGGCCAGTTATCAGGGAAATCACTGGAGAAATATGAAAACTAATGCAGTTTAGTTGTTAAAGAGGGATGTTAAAGAGAAGAACAAAATAAAAACTATACCATGGCATGTACCTTCTTATTCTGATCACAGAAACCTTTCATTTCATTTTTATCTAACTTCACCACTGCCTTAGATTTTTCTTTTCCTTTTATCTACACACCAAAAAACCCAAATCTCTTCCTCAATATATAAAACTGTCATTGTGTTCTTCAAATATTTGTGTTCTTTTCAAAAGAAGAAAAATCTTCTGTAATAGAGCCTGTAAAAAAGTAGTAAGTAAAGCCACTTGGTTAGAACAGTTTTACCATTGGTACTTGAGTATAAAGCCATAGTTAAGTATATGAATATGCAATTCTAATTTTATGGCTGCCCTTCATTCAACAATATTTATTCTATATGCTGGCTAAGACCTCAGCAATGGGTGAGTTTGTGGACTGTTGATTGCAGAACCCAGACCTTCTGTGGCCAGTCTTAACTACAACTACCAAATCTATAATACTCTCTTACATCAGTTACATGAAGTCAACTTGCTATCATGTGGCAGGCTGTAATCAGCAAGCCTTCTACCTATTGCAGTTATTTTATACGCTGAGTTACATTTCTGTATCCAGATGGTCACTTCTTGAAGTAATGATCTTCCATATCTTCTGTTACTTCTTTTAACTTTTTAATGAAAACTTGCCCTTGACTTGCATTTCCATTGAGAAACATGCACAGCTCCCTACTGTTCCTGTTAGCCATTAGGAGACATGATCAAAAATGAAGATCAATGCTAGTTACAGCACCTTAACAACATGTCCATGCTGCCACAGCCAAATTAGCTGATAAGGAAAGTAATTTCTACTTCAAAGGCAGCCTTTGGTTGTATGGATTGAACGATGCAGGTGTGATCAAATTCTGATGGTGGTTAGCTGCTCTCCATTCAAATTATTTTCAGTGGCAGCATAAAAGCTCATTTGAAGATGCAATAGTTTAGCTTAGGGAAGAGCTGAATTTAGTCACAGCCCAGGTGGACCTAGATTCTAGATCTTTTAGTTTTAACCGCATGCCTCTTGGTCTTTTATATGTCTTTTTTATTTTAGAGAAATAAAGGACTTGAAAGCCCACTGTAACTATAAGCAACACAAAGAAATGAACTGGAGTCTGCAAACAGTCTGAAACAATATGAGAAAACAGAGCAGAATGATTTTTCTCTATTAAAAAACCACTGGACTGTAATTCAAGGACCAAACCTTTTCAGTGACGGAACAGGGAAAGCGGAAATATGAGAAAAAACAGGACAGATGTTTCCAAATGCACAAATACACCTTCCATTTTCAAAATGTAAAGGGGTCCATCACTCGTACAGGAGACAAAGACTAAGTACTGGAATTCAGCATCCCCTTTGCCCCTCCTCAAAGGGAGAGGGAATGTCCACAGCCATGGCGCTCCCCCTGCTATTCCTTGTGACTATGCTACTCCAAATAACTGAAGGACAGTAATACTCCTACAAGGCTTATATGGCTTTAACACCACAAACAGACCTAAACACCATCTGCTTCCATTTATACCAAAACTGGATGCATGAGGTAAGTTATATGAACTGTCCACATCTTACCTTTAAGCTCATACTTCAAGGGAAGATAGCTGGTAATCTTTAGTTGCTCTCCTCTCATGGGACTGTTCAGGCTGCATTTTGATATTATTGCACTTTTATTCCACATCTTTTTAGATAAAAGAAATACTGGACATCAGAAGAAGTAATGGAGCAAGTATTATCAGTCCTTCACACCTGATCAGAATAGAAGATCCTTGAGCAGAAGTCTGGGCAGCACAAGGAGGACAAGAAGTGGAAAGAGGGGCCAAAGACAATCTAGGTTTTAGCTTGGTTTGCTCACTCGCTTGTTTCAATATGCGTCAAAGAATGATGCACAGTTAAAGCACAGCAGCAATGCAAGAAATAAACAACATTAATATAAAACTTAGAACATATATGAAACACCTCTTTAAACAAATCAGCCAGGAAGCAATTAAACTTTATGATCTTAAGTACAATCTAATACAGAATATTTGAGAAAAGCCCTAAACACTACCAAAATCAGTGGCATTTCCGAAGTTCTAAGCTTTCAGCTCTAGTCCAGCTAAATTTAAGAACTTTTAAATTGTAATAGTTATCAGTAAAGTTGTATCAACAGTTTGTTTGGTTTTATTTCTTAAGTTCCAAGTTCAACTGTTAGGACTGAAGAAATACATTTCCAACAAACAAACAAACACACCACAAATTTTGGCTTTTAACATCAATAATAAGTCCAATTTCCTCAGATCTTCTTGTCTTTACCTTATCCAGGCAAATGATCCAGTATTCATTTAGACTACTTAAATTGTTTTCTTCATAGGAGAGAGCCTGACTTGTAACTAAAAGTGTACAGTACTCTTTACAATTGCGACTAATTGTGACTGACATCTTAACCAGCAAACATGTAACTAAAAAAAAGAGGAAAACATACGTATTCTTACATCAAAAAACACAAGAGAGTACATTCAGTATATTTATTCATCAGAATAGTTTTAGCTTCAAATGGAAAAATTAACAAACTTTTCCATCATGCTGTATGTAGGACATAGAATAAGAACAAGAATATCACTTGGAAAAACAGTATGGGAAGAATAACAGAGACTTGAGAGAGTCACACTTGCAAGAGCACACATAGTGCACTTCTGGGCACTATGAACAGAAATTAGCTATTTAAGTGACCTGCAATAAAAATAAAACCATTATTAACCCTAGAGAACACAAAAGCCTCTTTAGTCTCTAAAGATTTTCAGATATAGAAATGGGGTGAAAAACTACAAAACCAGGATCTTCAGTAGTTCAGTATCTCCATGTTCTTTTAATTAAGTTTATCAAGACCTCTGTTTTGAAGAAATACATCCTATTGGGCTTTTCTTCTTTGAAAATTGCAAATATTTGGGGTTTAGAAAATAATGTATTATCTGCTTCAATAATAGAGAGGTATTACTCTGATACTATCTGGGTGTGCATCGCCTGTTCCATGCCAAGGACATAACAATTATCACCTTTGTTTAAATATTCCTTTTCAAAAATGAATATAATATGCAGTAATGACCTTGTAGCTAAATACGTTACTTTTCCTTTCAGCCTCCCACTGCTTTGCACAATCAAGGATTGATGCAAACAAGATTTCTTATCAAGAAAACAGGAAATGTTTTACAGGCATTATTATCCATGAAAAATAGCTGATATTTGCTTCCCTTCAGAGAAAAAGTTTCTGAAAGAGATCATCACAGTTGTATGAGCTGAGTGAAGCTCTTTGTCAAGCTTACATGTCCTTTGAAGCTATATGACTGTTGCAAAAGACTTTTTCCTGTCCTTAGCTACATACCATTAATGCACCAATAGATGTTCTTTACAAAAGGTTCCCTTTGCCACAATTCAGTGGATTTGTGAGCTTTTCTAGTGGAACAGTCTCTAAATAGCAAAACAAATTATCACAAGAACTCTAAAAAAACAGCTGAATTAAAAAATTTTAAACCATTATTTCCTGTAGCACTGTCCCCCCATCAATAAAATCCCCCTGTGAGCCTGCCACATGCCAAAAAATGACAATTGGGATCAGGAATTCGCATTTGAATTCAACTTACTATGGCTTTACAATGATCTGATGACTAAGCACTTTTTTGAACACACATTTATGATGTTCCCAGGTTGTAACTCCAACCTGTTACTGTTATTCTTTAGAGACTTCTTAAAATGAACAATATGTTCCAAGTTCATCACTGTCTACTAAAATGGAAAAATCCCAAGAGATCCTGGACTCTGGACAACATAATTACCCAAGGAACAGTGTTGGTCACGGAAAGCTCTGCATATGTTATTCGTGCCACAACTGGAACGTCTCTATTAGCCTAAACTGACTACAGATCCCATCTGCTTTTTCAAAAGCACACAAATCAATTAGAATTTCTTTAAACACAGATTTCTGCCATCTCAGCTACCTCTTCACTGCGAAAGAAAAGACTATCAAGAACTGTTGTAGTCAAGGCTTGCTTAAAGAATCCAGGAGCATTAACAGTTTGAGAGACTGAACTGCTGATATGTGGAGTAAATAAAGGATGAACAGTCAGGCACATTATTCTTCTCGAGCTACAAAGAATGCTTAGAATTTGAAACACTTTGAAGAGAAAAATTAAGACTGACTTTCCAGCAGGTTACTGCTTATTTAGGAGTTTATTGTTTCCTTCCTTACAGATTAAGGAGATTAACATTATTTCCTTTAAAAAACCCCAACTGCTTACCTTCCAAGTAATCATTCTTTCCATCAATACCAATAGCAGAAGCTTTTCCCTCAAGGACAGCAAAGCAAACCAAACCGGAATTAATTCATACGTATTTCATATAGTGACCAATTTTTCCATCAGAATTTGGTCATTCTAAATAAATACTTTATCTTTTATTTCCACTTGCAATGGCAGCTAATAAGAATCCTACCCAACAGGAATTCAGGTTTTGGCGAGTCTTTTCTGTGCCAGTATGTGTAGTTCCAATTCAAGTTCAACCTCCTTTTACCTTCAAATGCTAACACAAATATAAATACAAACACACTGTTTATCTATATCTATGTGTATCATAAGCTAGAGTTTTGAATATGCTGAAGATTTTAAATAATTCTCAAAGCCAAGCTTTTTGCCATACATAGTACTCTTACCTCAAGTGGGGTTCGAAAGAGCTTTTGTTGTATATGATATGTTGCTTTTTCGTTACTCTCAGTATGCCAGCCTTTAAATCATGACATCTAGAGGGCAAAGGTAATCCACTCTTCATTCTGGAGAAAGCACACCCAGGGATGCCCTAGTCAATAGTAAAGTTAAACAACTGAAACTCCAGGTTCATGGAAGCTCTTCAAGGGAATCAGTTTCTCATTTCCTTACAGAGTAAGCATAAAGTTTCAAAACCTCCATGTTCAGAGTGAAAATTCAAATTAGATATGCATAGTCATCTTCTACCAGCTATGATACAGCCTTTCCCTACTTGCAAAGAAAAGGTAACAATACAAAGTTCTCCCATAAAAATACATTAGCTCCCACACCATCAGTATTTTAAAAGTAGAATTTTAAAAGCAGAAAAGCAGAAAAAGAAAGTAACTGCTCAACAGTGGTGCACAAAGTAAATGGGAGATTTGGATTTTTATCTCTGTAAGCTTCTTGTTACCTTTAATTTTGGTTTTCATGCATAGCTATTACTGTCTTAGTAGTTATTCTACCTTATTACCTCTACTAGCTTACTAGTATAGCTCACTACATAAGTATGTAAGTATAGCTTAGTAGCTATACTAGCTAACATAATGGCAGTGAAGCCCCATTGCTATGAGCAGACTTTGGAGGTAAACAGCAGGAACTCAGTGATAATGAAGATGTGAATATGTAAAGTTCCTGGGCATGCTGGTACTTCAGAAAATGAAGAGCAATCCCATCCAGAAATGGAGCCGCTGCTCAGTCCTTTCCTTCAAGGAGTTAAATTAAACCTACAGTTTGGCAAGTGCCTGATGCTTTTGTACAACAGTATCTGCAACACTGATTTGTCACCTGTGTGGGCTGAACATGATAAATTACTTGCTTGCTAAAACTCAAGACTACTGACAAGGAATTTGGCCTCAGGAAATTTTTTATTTCCTACAAAAGCTTTAGAAAGCCCTTGTATGGGTTTTGTCAATCAAATGCGTGCCAGGAAATCACTGTCCCGAATACTAATGAAGAGACTAATCCTATGTAAGGAATGTGTGCAGAATCCTCCAATTACATATCCAATACCTATGAGTCAGTTGAACTTGAGCTTCTAAATTGCACCATGATTCTGTCATCCAGGACCCAACCTTTCCATTCCTCAGGAAAAATCCTCTTTCATGTCAATGGCAAGTTTGTCTGTGGAAAGATCAAGATGAGATCTTGAGGTAATAACTAGCCAGGCCTATTATTTTTGTGGCATTATCTGCCAGCCAGTAGTAAAGGCGTCATAAGATTTTCACGCCTGTTGGGACTATGCTCTTGATAAATCCAAACACAGATAAACAGCACAAAGGTCTTGCAATGATCCTGCCATGAAAAAGTAGTGCTACACATCTAAACCAGGTATGATGAAGATCCACAACACAGGCATGTGGCATTTGGAGGCATGTAGCCTCCAAAACATACTGCTAAAAATCTCAAGATACCAGAGATAGGGAGAGCAGGGAGGGGAAGAACCTGTGCCACTAAAGCGTCTCCTAATACTGTAATGTCTTCAGATTTAAAATAGCTCAGTCTTAGGAAAATGGGGGACTATTGGTTGAGCTCTAATTAAGGTATTTTCTTCAGTATATTAATAACTTTCAAAAGCTTATTGAAAGCTGTAACTGCTAAGCACCCCACAGAATCAGAAGACTTCTAATAATTCTCTTAATTCTCTGGCTATACAAAGTTAAATGGAAGAGAGGAGAAGTATCCTTCACAACATGGAGGGGCCAGACTACTGATGGTTAAGCAGAAAACACAGTAGAAAGGTTGAAATCACGCAGAGCATGAAGCTTTACAAGAAAAACATGTGCAATGGAAAGCAGGAGTTGACCACAGTGAGTGGTTTTAGACAAGAATGAGGTTGTTGGGTAAGCCAGTTTATCAGTGTGCACATGAAACATTATGGAAGATGACAGATCTATTGGATGACAGACAAAATTAAGATCTCACCACTTGCATGCAGAAAAAGATACAGCCACATATACACACCCTTTCCAAAAAATTCAAGAGCGAAAAACCTAACAAGAAAGTTTTGATCATGTTCTGTGTTTATGCCTGGATAGAAAGAACAGCATTTAATCTGTTACTTAAGTCTATAGACAGGGGCAACTGGAGCGTAGGTCATTCTGGTCAGGATGGTACAAGATAAAAGTTACACTGGTGTCTTGATAGGAGGCAAACACTCCACAGACAGAACAGAACCTTTATTTTGATCTACGACTGAAGAAGATCCTGATACATTAACAGAAGTCCATGGATAGGGTCATGTGCCTTGACTGAGATAGCTCTTTAATACACTGCAGTAGAGGCTGGTATTATGAATCTCATGCCTCAGGAACACTTACATTAATAGTGTGAAATGTCAAATAGCTATCTGCCAGGTGCGAACCATTAGGTCTCTGTGATTTGGTGCACTTTGATACATCCATTTGATGCAGGGTGCAAATGAAATCAACTTTGATTATGATGTGCTGCTGTGGGCACTTTGGAAAAGGCTGATTTATTTTTAGATGACTGCATCTCTTGAAGAGTTAGAGCTCTCTTGCTGAAAATCACTTTGCGTGACTAGTACTGGAGGGCCATTGATACATAACTATCGTGCTATTTCTACATAGGAGGCCTAAAACACGCAGTATTGATGCGCTTTAATGTCTCTGAGGGCTGCACTTGAATAGCTTTTACAGTCATACAGGGTGGATAATTTATTAATTTACATAATGCATCTGACCATTTACGACATCCTAAAAAAGGAAGGGAAATTAAAGTAAGATGTTATGGACCAAATGACCTCCTGAAGAGATCCACAGATAACAAAGTTTTACTAGCAATTCACTTGGCTTTATTTTGAAAGGACCTGGCAGCACACTTCTAATAAAAACTTAATACCTTCTTGGTAGATTACATGAGCAAATCAGCTCACTGAAACTCCTGTTAGAGGACTCTGCACCAAGTTGTGAGCAGAAGACTGCTCAGGGTGCTCCAGACTGTGCTGAAATGAATCTCTGTCAGCTACTGCAGTACCCCCATGCAGAAACCAATGAGCTGAATCGCAGGAGAAAATGGCAAGTAGACAGTTTTGAAATCACTATGAAACATCAATATTTCTGCTTGGATATAAATTGCCCATGACCATATGCTCATCCCACACCCCCAGCTTTCAGGGAAGACCTACTCTTAGAGAAAAAGCTGGTGAGGACTCATCGCTATGAGTTCTCTGAGCCCTCCCCTTCTGCCATGCAGCAGAACCACAATAGGTATAAGAGCTGTCATGCAGGGAAACAAATATATTTGCTCTGCATGTTGAAGGTCACTATAAAATATTTATAGACCCATGAGTTCACTTAAACAATCTAAAGTTTACTTGCCATCTCGCTGCACTCCTCTGTAGCCATCATTTCAGATAAAAACATGGTATTATAACTATTAACAGCTCGTATGAGTTATGATTCCTGAACCAAAAGTAATCCGTGCTTTCTGCCAAAGCAAAGATACTCATGAAGCATGCCCATCTTACCTGAAGAGCTTAAAAATTAACCATAGGTTTTTCATTGCGAGAACCTTAAGACCCTCTTTCTCCTGCAAAGGATGACTCATCACTGGAGCAGATTTCAGTAGTGTTTTGTACTTCTGTAAAATATTCAACCCCCTAAGTTTACTCTTGCTGAGCACTGAGAGTCAATTGGGAAATGACGCTGCAAACTCTCAGCAGGTAGAAGAAAACAGTCTTTCTGAGACCCTTCAGGACAAACTCAGATGCATTTGGTTGAACATGCTGTTAGGAGGATCTAATGTCACTGAAAGCTAACTCAAGCACAGTATTAAAAAAAAAACAATCAAATTGCTGCTATCCAGAAGATGCCAGATATTGGTTTTATCCTTTTTTATTGTTTTGGTTTCTTCTATTACTTACAGTCAAGGCTGCCTTTGCCACCATCACTGAGAAACTATGGCTTTGCTCAAGAGCTATGATAAAACAGCAAGTTACATGCCAATGCTCCAAGACCTCCCAGAAGATATACCCAGATATGGGAATTAAAAAGTGACACTGTTGATTCTCAGAGCCAGAAGCTATCCAAGAAAATTTTCCTGTAGTCACTGATATAAATTTGAGTTTATTTTTTCTACCCCTATGAGGAGGCTGCTGTTAGAATGTGTTTCCTCTTAAACACGTACCTGTAGAGAGACTGGTGTGCAACAACTATTTTCCCATTTCTGAACTTTCTTGTCTTTGCAGCATCTAGCTCACCTCTCAGAGGACCTCCCTAAATTTCAAGGGGGAAAAAGTGGTAACAGCTTCTTAAACGGGTTTTAGATATTTAGACTAAAATTGTATAATTCTGAAATCACATTTGTTTTAACCAATTAAACAGCCACCCTCAGCTAAGCATTCTCATTCTGGTTAAGTTATTAATTCCTTCTACATCAGGTCTGTGCACAGGGTCATTGGGATTCATTATGAACCATCTGTTGTTCCACTTGCTGCACTTCCTTTACAATCCTGTGGGGTGTACACTACCAGGAAGGAAGAGTGATCTTCACCTTGTGTGAGGGAAACTGGTGGCTCAGTCAACCTCAGTCCAGCTGAGGAAGTAGCCTAATGGGAGAGCTGGTGCTTGTTGAATTAAACAGTACCCAGCTGACAGCACCATCCTACAGCTCCATGTTCAAAGCTGTTATTAATTTTAATATTTTCAGAGTTCTGGTGGTTCACAGTTTTCAACCTAATCTTCATTCCTAATATGTTACAGAGATATAACAATGGAGAGACAGAAATCGTTTTAACATATCACCATTCACTTTCGCCTAGTGAATCCTTATGCCTTTCTTGGAAAGCTATAACTGCAAGAATCCTGGTTTTACTTGCCCTGACAGCCAACAGCAGGTTCCTCTGGCAAGCAAAAAGCAGGTTTGCAGCCCAGCATTGACCATTGATGCAGCTGGCTGCCTGGTACTCTGTTTCTGTGCTAGCCCAATTCCATCAGGCTTGTCCAGAAGAGAAGTTTCATCTGAGATGCTGACCCCTCATATTATTCAACAATTAAATAAGACACTTGGAGATAAGCAGTTTAAATCAGAGGCAATTCAAATGGTTTGTTGGCTGTATAATACTGAACAAGATTGGCTCGCAGGCCAAGGTCACAGCAGGAGTGGGGAGAGGCCAGGAGGACAGAAAGGCTCCTTTACAGTGCCTCAATGTAAGAACAGGCCTGAAAACTGGAGAAGGAAAAGGGGAAAAATTGCTATCATAGCTTTTTGTCCACCTGAAGCTGCTAAATCTTCATTCTTGCACAATTCTAAATACTACCTTAGTTTAAGGTTTTATGACTTTGAAGAATGGACAGATGCACAGAAGAACAAAAAGCCAAGTGTCCTCCATTGCCAGTTCTCTTAAAGTTCAGCATGTCAACATGTAAACTCAGAGGTATTAGAACAGTATCTCAATCTCCTTGTAAATAAGTAATAATATATATTAAATAGCACAACATCAGTCATCAGAGAATCATACTACGCTGTGAATAATTTTTGCCAGGTAACTTGGGGAATAAGAACTTGTAAATCAAATTAATCATAATCTCATACTAAGAGCTGCTCTGGCTCTTGCAAACAATACAGACTTCCAGTTGTGGAGCATTAAGAGTTGGCAAGTGACTAAGATAGTGTAGAAAAATTACGTTCACAACAGTCAGTACTGATGTTCTTTGCTCATCATAATTAACAATTAAAAACTCATTAATTGCCTTGAATCCCTTCTCATTATTTACAAGCTGTGTTTTTTAGACTCATCTACACTCAAGCTTGAGCACTCCTTGATCCAGGCTTTGCCCTACTTGCAGACAGAGAAGGTCACTTGAAACCAAGTTAACAGCACTCATCACTAAAGCCATGGGACCTAGCACTGTGCCTGCGCATAACCTTCCACTATTCAGAAACAAAAGTTTTTACTTAAAACCTACCATCTCCCAATTTAGGTTTCCAACAGCACCATCTAAAAGTTAGTGATACCACTTTCCTCAATTCAAAGAGTCAAAAACTACTGCTAGCGGCAGTCTGTCTGCATGCGTAACTCCTAAATCAAGTACATACATTTTCAAAGAGAGGGAAGTCCAGTTCACTGTCAATAAACAGGTCAGAATGTGGATTTGGAGAGCTCAAGCTATAAATCAGTTCCTGTGAAAGATGCTAATTAACATTCTGCAAAACACTGAGAAACTGTTAAAACAAAGTGAAGCGCTATGAAACTTGTCTTGTGGCCAGTCGAGAATCCGCTGCTTCCCATATGCAATATTAAGGGCAACACAAAAAGGACCAATAGTGCTTTGAAAGGAAACAAGAGCAAACAGAAAAGACTGCTTTCTCTCAGCCTTAAGCAGGAAACCCCAGAATCACGCTGGTAAGGTAGCAGCTCAACCCTTACTGACCTCTGGCATAATCTGAAGCCACAGCACAGCAATGCAAAGCTCTCATTTCAAGAGAAAGACAAACATTTGCACATACCCTCTGATGCCAGAATGCTTACAGTTCACAGGGCTGAAAAATTAGGAAAAAAAACCTAGCATTCTATTACATGGACTACTGTTATTCACAGTAACACCTGCATGCCTCAGTTCACATCAGCTGGCTACAAGTGGCAGCCAGCCCATTTCAATTAAGCTTCAAGTACAGCCCCTACTTGGAAATGATTCTGTAGTGGGCAAACAAGACAAAGTAAGGGGAAAAGACAGCATTATGATCTCGATTTTACACATGCAGGGCAGAGCCAAGAGGTTATTTAAAAACAAACCAAAGGAATAAAAAATCACAACCAGTTGTCTGGCGTATAGGAAGTGCACAGATGAGGTGGCATCAAACTCAGATGGGAAGAAGCAAAGTGCTGCTTTAAGTTTCAGGCTGCTGAAATCTTTGGCAGCTTGTTATTCAGGGTAGAGAAGTGGGATGGGGTGAGAAAAACTGTATGGTTTTCCTTACAACCAGTGTGAAAGCAGATGACATTTGTACATTGATTGGGTTGGGAGAGAATTTCCAAAAGTCAAGTCAAAACACTGGGAGAGGAAAATACCCCAGGAAGTGTGACCCACTTCCAAAGTTGTAGAACTTCTCAAGAGGGAGGTGCAGGACTGTGACTGTTCTTCAGCAAGCAGAAAATTAATCTGAACTCAGCCTTTTGGCCTCACTGACGAGTGCTCCCTACAGTCTCATCTTACTGAATAATGAGTTTGAGGGCACTGCTCCATTTCTTTTCTCCTTTTAGAGGACTTCCATCATGGCATAAAATCGGTATTTTTACAAAAAAAAAAAAGTAAATATATATATATTGACAAGGAAAAAGAAAAGGAACAGAGGAACTTTTTTCGTTGATGATTTAACATTAATGTGGGAAGTGAGATACTTGGGCTGAACTATTTTCACAAAACAGAAGAGCACAGCTCAAGAGATTTCCAGTAACACATCTCAGGGTGTCCTGTGGCTTGGCAGCTAAATTAATTCCTGGCAATTTTCTTCATTTTTTATTGCTACAGTAAATAAGCAATGCCTGCTTTATACTAAGAGAACTTCTTGAAAGGGACAAAATAAACAAACAATTGTCAATCCAAGAAATTAGTGAGCAATGCTAAGGCAGAGCCATTAAAATACCTGATTTGGCTCTTACCTTTTGGATTCCTTGTGCTCAACAGAGAGGCACAGATGAACCGGAAAAAGAAAGATTGAGGCCAGATATGGGAAGACAAGGCATTGACTATAATACTGTTATCTTACTGAAAATCTTAATTTTGATTTAGCAAAAAGATACTTTTTTTTATCAAGGCTTTTTCTTCCTTTTTCTTTTGCACTTAAACGATGCACCTAAACCCTGTGAACAGCTCAAATAGACCCTTTGGATACAATAAAGTACAAAGACCTGCTCAGTGATACAAAAAAACCCAAAAATATGTTTGTATACAAATAACCAACAAAATAAAGTCATGTCACAACAACAGCATCAAACAACATGAGAAGGAATAAACCACTGGAATTGCTTCTGTGATAGAAGGATGCTACCAATGGCGGCTTCCTAATGGGTCTCTTCACCACATCATAGATGGCAAGCTTTGCATATGCCACAGCATTTATTTGTGTTAATAAACTCTAAAGAAGCTTATGAAGAACTGCAGTCTTTTACAATACTGAATATTGACGTCATCCTCAATGCACTTAAAGTATAGGAGCTGGTTCTAGAACCATGTAGTTTGAAAGGAGTTTTGAACTAACCTAGTTCAGCCTCACACATCCACAGCCTCCCTACGTTAGACTGCATTTTGCATGATGTAACAGCACTATAAAGATTTAAATACTGAAACACTAAGAATTCAGATGGTTTCGAGAACAGCATATTGGGGGGAACAAAAGTATTTGGGATGCTTGCCTAAGCATCACCTTGCAAATTTTGTAGCCTGCCTTTTTCCCTTGAGTTCTTTTACTGTTTTTCTTTCCTTCTTCTCCCATGATGCCACCAATAAAGTTGGGCTACAGTCCATAAAATTAATGCACATGACATCCTTGCGCAAAATGTGTAGAGAAAGTCATGGTGGGAAGGGAAGGAAAAAGGCAAAGCTCTCCCCAGGACTCAGGAATACTGAGCTCCTAATAAAATAAGCACACCACTTATACAGAAGCACAGTGCAGTAATGCTGGTCCTACCCCATTCTCCATAGCCACTGAAACTGCACAGGGAATGCAGATTTAAAAGTTCGCTGTCTCCAAAGTTTTAGGATGGGGAGAGAGGAGCAGCTTCTGAACAGGATTAAGAAAGATTCACCCCTTTTTTTCCATGCCTCTGACTCTATTCAGGATCAAAATCAAGTCATCTCTGGGATCAACTATCCAAATCCCATTCTAGTGCAGTTCTGAATCATTTTGCCCTATACCAGGTAAATCCATGCACACACATGCACATACACAGCCCCTGAACATGAAGTCCTGTGAGTGCCATTAGGTTTTCTTAATTTAAACCTGCCTGGAACTAGCGAGTTCTAGCCTTTGAACTGCTAGTTCAGTGTACAAGCAACACACAAAAGAGGTTTTATCTGAACATCACATCTAAATATTTGGTTCAGAGTTCATAGCTCCTGACAGCAGAGTTATGGTCTCTGTTTAGTGTACTTCTGTGCATTATAAAGGACCATTAACAGCTCCAGTGCTATGTAAATGATGAATGATGACACAGGACATCGACTGCCCACATTTATGCCAATATATTGACTCAGGATGAACAAGAACGATGGCTTAAAAAAAACCCACTACTGAATATATGTAAGTATAATGAGCTACTCAGAATCAAAAACATGTCCTTATTAAAATCTGTCATCGAAACCCATATTTATTTTTCCCTCTTACAAAAATATTTACAGCTTTTGACAGTTAATTCCACATTTATAGATTATCAAGCTGTGTGACCACTCTAAAGCCTGTAGTTAAATACGAGTAGCAGAACTCTCTATAGAAATATTTGGCAATTCCAGTGAACACAGAAATATAAGGTGGGCATGAAAACAACATAGTTACTTTTCCCTTTCTACGCTTCACTGCCTGGGATTCAGAAAATGCACAGAAAAGGTGAGAGCACAAGACAGAAATCCAAAACACCTTTTCCCATCATCTGCCATGGTTTTCCATTTGATTTTCAGCAAACCACTTAATGAGAAAACAGAAATAGCATTATTTTCCTACCTTTTTTTTTTGTTTGTTTTGGTTTAATTTACTGAAAATATGAAGCACTCTGCCCACCAGTGATTATACCAATGAAATACTCTGCCCACCAGTGAAATACCAATGATTCATACACTGGGGATTTATTCTGCCACTATTACTCTCCATTTGCCCCGTTAATTTTTTTAATGTCACCACTACAGGTCTGGTAATGAAAGTGCAAAAGGACAGAGGCAAGAAAAAAGGGAAGGTGTGATAAAGCACAGCAGCTGCAAAGGTGAACAGGATGGTCTAGCTGGTACAAATGACATTATTAATTTGGTAAAAGAACAGAATTTAAAATGAAAATAAGGAATCATCCATCATCTTTGCATCATTCATCAGCTGCATGTCACCCTAAATGGTAGGTTGCTAATTTTAGTTAATTTTTCTAAGGCAGCTGCCCAGAAGGGCTCTGCTCAATCACATCACCTGGTTTTCAGCAAGATTCTTCTTTTTAATCAGGTTTGCCAGCCACTTTAAACTGAAGCACAACGAGGGCAAGTGACTTGACCGAGAGCAGGCTACAAAATTGCAGCTGTCGGTGAACAGGAAGCCAAGACCTCCCTGGCTAGTCAGGCTCAGTCTAACCTTCGCTTTCTCCAAAGCATTTACTCAATAGGCAGGGAGCTTACTTATTCCTTTTACTGTTACTATGTACAACCTCAGCAGACTACTATTTCTCATTCCTGATGGTATGCTGAGCTGTGGCTTAAGAATGAGTGATAGTAAAAATGACTGCTGTAAAGTGAGATAATCCCCACACCCTTACTCTCAGTTCATTATTCACAGCAATGCAGCAGGATTAGGAGTACTCTGACCTTCCAGGGTTCAGATACACCTTCCTCAATTCACAGCATCCCAGCCCGGTTTGGGTTGAAGGGCCCTTCAAGCTCATTCAGTTCCAATCCCCTGCCAGGGACACCTTCCACTGGACCAGGTTGCTC
Organism: Psilopsiagon aurifrons; assembly: GCA_025447955.1. Lineage (NCBI taxonomy): Eukaryota > Metazoa > Chordata > Aves > Psittaciformes > Psittacidae > Psilopsiagon > Psilopsiagon aurifrons. Next base: position 40,967 of record JAOEHY010037964.1, read on the forward strand.
CAAGCCCCATCCAACCTGGCCTTGAGCACTGCCAGGGATGGGGCAGCCACAG